>RJWJ010013147.1:0-40491 GCA_004363605.1 Indri indri
GTTAATAGTTTTGCTATCGTGAGGATTAAATGAGCTAATAATGTAAGTAAACCACTTAGAACAGTGACACATGGAACCTCTCCATAAAGTGGTTGGGTTTTGTTTTGGTTTGGTTTGGTTTTCTTTGGAGATGCTGTGATTTCTCCAGAGTGGCTTTGAATGGCTAGTTCCTGACCCTCCTTGCTCCCCATCCCTCCATCCTAACGCCCCATCCAGCTTTTGATGGTTGGCCTGTGCTGGACGTTGCAAGCACCCTGCCATCCCCAAACCCTGGCCAGAAAGCATCTTCTATGTAACTCTCCTACCTGGATGTGCATCATGGAGGAAGAGTATCCCAGGATATTTTAGGTTCCAAAAGGAGAGAATCCCCATTTGAGAAAAAGCCGGGGATCTACAGCAGCTCCTTTTCCATGGGATTCACCCCTCTGACCTTGACTCTCGACCACACAGCTCCAGGTCAGCTAAACTGCTTGTGCCCAAATTCCAGCTGCCTTGCAGGGAGAAAGAATAAGCAAGTCCCAGACTCAGCTGACCACAATCTGTCCTTCTAGCCCCCGCGCCCATCTCCGACAAAAGCAGGAATGTGTGTCTCAGCTTTGCTTCTACCCCTTGCTGCCCATATAATTTTTTATGACGATAGGAAGAAATGCTCTACATTTGTGCTGTCCAATGCGGTAACCACTAACTACAGTGCTACTGAGCATTTGAAACATGGCTAGTGCAATCAAGGAACGAATGTTTAATTTTACTTCATTTTAATTAATTTTAATTTAAATGTCCACTTGTGGCAAGTGACTACTGCATTAGACAGCATGGCTCTCAATTGTCCATTCTGACCCTTTTTTCTTATTTGATGAGGCATCCTTGCTCTAAGATTGGAAAATACATTTTTGATACTTGATGCCAATGCTGGTGTCACCCTTGCTTGCAGTTCTCAGGTTAGTCCAGGGATAAGAAATAAGGTCCTATTTCCATTCCGGATCTCACTTTCCCCTTTGACACTGAGGGAAATCAGAGAGCAATGCCAAGGTTGGGGATGTGCCCCGCATGTTGGCTCTGTCCCTGCTGCCCCGGCAGATCCTCCTTCCTCCAGCCCTGCCTCTCTGAGCACAAACAGTCAACTCCTGAGTCCCCTAAATGTATTTTTTCGGGGCAAGAATCTAACTAAGCCCAAGCAACCCATCACATATCTAAACATGCGGAAGGGAGTTTGGATTTGCAGTGGGAGGGAGGTTAGACATTAGGAAGAATGGTTTGGTAATGACAGTTGTGAGACAACCGAAATAGGAAACCAAGTCTCAAATTTTCTTTTTTCATTTTTTTTTTTAAGCCAGCAACAATCTCTTTCTCTCGGCTAGTTCCCAGATGTGGAACCTTACAGATTCCATGAATAAGCCTCTTCCTGAGGTCCAGTGAGTGATCGGTCCCCACTGATCAGCCCCCAGAAGCCCCCTCAAAGGCTATGTCTCCTGGGGGACGTGGGGGAGGAAAGCCCAGTACCAGGCAGCCGCTGCTCCGTTGCTCTGAGGGGGTGGGGCAGGCAAACCGTGGTCATGCCCTCGGTCTGTAGCCCTTTTGTATAAGGGCCTGGCAAGGGTGACGCGGGGCTGTTCCTACCGGCACAGCTGCGGCACTGGCCAGGGTGGAGGCAGGGCCTGGGCAGCACTGCCATCCCAGATCCTCCCTCGGGCTTTTCAGTGGTAAGGGGACATGTACTCCAAGGGCCTCTGCTTGGCCTGACCCTGCTGTGGGACTCTCTGTCCCTACGAACAGTGGAGATGGCAAGCTTAGCCAGCCCCTCTCTGCCCAGCTGCCTCCTCTCTCTCCTCCTCGTCTTCCTCCTCCAGCTGCCTTCCAGCCATGCAGGTAAGACACGTTTATTCCTGCCCTGGGGAGACCCTGAGAACAAAAAGGCTAATTTCCTGAGGCCCACCTCCTTCGATCACCCTGGAGCTGCTATGTGAGTTACCTTTCTAAACAGGGATCTCCTGGCGTGGCTCTCCTCCTCAGAAAGCTTCAAGTGGCTTCTTACAGCCTTCCGATTAGAATCCAAACTCTTTAATGTGACTTACATGAAGGCCGTCCTTGAACCAGTGCTTACCCATCTTTCCAGCTTTGGCTTTTCATCTCTCAAAGGGGGATAAAATAATAACCTCCTGAAGTTGTTGTCAGGGTAAAATGAGATGAGATGTATAACATGCTTAGCAGTGCCTGTCCATAGTAAATCTCGAAAAAAGTTTGTGGAATGATAATATAGTGTCATGTTTGAGAGTTTGCTCTGCATAATCAGGCACCAATGAGTTTTATAAAGGAGCCCTGTGCTCTTCCACAAAGGAGAAATAAAAGAGACAGAACACAGACTCCTGACCTCAGGGAGCCACCTGACTGGGAGAGGAGGCCGGTCCATCCACTCCCTGTGGAGATATTTCCAGGTCTAAGGGAGAAACCAGCCTTATCTCCTAGCAGCTCAGGGTCTGGCTTGAAAAACACGTCCACGTAGGAAAAAGACCGGGAACATGTTCAGAGCAGGGTCCAGAAGCTGCAGTGAGGTTGCAGGTACAGAGGGAAAAGCAGAGTGAGATAGAGCTATCTTCAGGGTGGAAGGTCTCAGAGGAGAATTTGGGGAACAAAGGACAGAGGGAGAAGGGGTGGAGAGAGGTTCGCGTGGGTGGAGTGACAGCATCAAACTCTCTAAGGGGAGAATAAGGACGAATTTGGCCAAGTCCAAACAGGGAGGCCCAGGGGAGGTGCCGGATCACCTTCCAAGGTGGAGCCTGAAGGCTGGACTGAAGAGTCAGAGATGGATACAGTTGGCAAAAAAGGTGGGCAGAATCTGTTGGGATGAGATGATTGCTAAAACATTCTGTCCAAGACGCTCACAAAGGCTTCTTTTTTTCTCAAGAAGAAAAATTGTACTCTTCCCTGGCTCCAGAATTCCACTTAAAAATTAAGTGTTGCCTTCCTTGCCTGGTTTGTTTTTTTTTTTTTTTTTTTTTTTTTTTTTGAGACAGAGTCTCACTCTGTTGCCCAGGCTAGAGTGCCGTGGCATCAGCCTAGCTCACAGCAACCTCAAACTCCTGGGTTCAAGGGATCCTCCTGCCTCAGCCTCCCGAGTAGCTGGGAGTACAGGCAAGCGCCGCCATGCCCGGCTTATTTTTTCTATATATTTTTAGTTGTCCGATTAATTTCTTTCTATTTTTAGTAGAGACAGGGTCTCGCTCTTGCTCAGGCTGGTTTCAAACTCCTGAGCTCAAACAATCCGCCCGCCTCGGCCTCCCAGAGTGCTAGGATTACAGGCATGAGCCACCGCGCCCGGCCTCCTTTCTTGCCTGTTTTGAAGCAGCCCTGCCCATGACATGCCTGTTTGTCAAGGCTCCCTCTGAACCTCGGTTTCTTCTCTTTGGTGTCTTGGACAGGACAGTTCAGAGTGATAGGACCAAGGCACCCCATCCGGGCTCTCGTGGGAGAGGAAGTGGAACTGCCATGCCGTGTGTCTCCTGGGAAGAATGCCACAGGCATGGAGGTGGGGTGGTACCGGCCCCCCTTCTCTAGGGTGGTTCATCTCTACCGAAACGGCAAGGACCAAGATGGAGAGCAGGCCCCTGAATATCGAGGTCGGACGGAACTGCTGAAAGACACTATTGGTGAGGGAAAAGTGACCCTCAAAATCCGGAATGTAAGATTCTCAGATGAAGGAGGTTTCACCTGCTTCTTCCGAGATCATTCTTACCAAGAGGAGGCAGCAATGGAATTGAAAGTGGAAGGTGAGTAGTGAGATTGAGACTTTGGTCATTCTCTCCGTCGAGATGAGATCTTTCAACCCAAACATCTCACCTCTAGAATCAGAATTCAGAATTGATTCTCAGAGTCAATTGCATAGAAATACACACATTAGTAAACAGGAAATTGTACACTCATGGTTGTCTATTGCATCAGTATTCAGAGTGGGAAGGAAAATTGGAATCAAAGTCAATGTCTTTCAGCCTGGGCAATATAGTGAGAGCCCATGCCTACAAAAAATAAGAAAAATTAGCTGGGCATGGTGGTACATGCCTGTAGTCCCAGCTACTCAGGAGGCTGAGGCAGGAGGATCCTTTAAGCCCAGGAGTTCGAGGCTGCAATGAGCTATGATCAGCCCTCTGCACTCCAGCCTGGGCAACAGAATGGGACCCTGTCCACGCCCTGCCAAAAAAGTCAATGTCCCTGAGTAGAGAAATGACTGAATAATGGGTGGTATCCAAACCATGAATATTATGCAGCCATCAGAAAGACTGTTTTAGAGCTATACCAGATCCCATGAGGTATTTCTGACTGATTAAAGCAAGCTACAGAATGTAGGGGATAAAAACAAAACCCTGTGTTTGTGAGTATGCGTATACCAGCGCTGTCCGGAAAGTATCCCGCCATTGTTAATACGAGAACATATTCCATGGCTGGATACTTCCCGGACAGCCCTCATATCTGCGGGCACACGCAGGCGTGCACACGCACACACACGCAGAGTCATAGCTAATAAACTAGTGGAGGAATGTCTGACTGTAATTATAAAATGAAAGAGATGTCACCTGTGGGCTTTAGCTCTCCGCTTCCATTCTCTAGAACTTCATTTCCAGTATGTTTTGTGTGATGGATGATCTTGGAGTTTATTTTCTTGTGCTGTCTCAGGATGATTAAGATGTGGACAAGGTGAAGTGGATGGAGGGGGAGCTTTGAGAGTCAACTGCTATTTAACTGAAGAACAGAAATGTTCCGAGGGCCCAAGCCTCAGACCCTCCCCCTCCCCGCCTCCCCATCGGCAGTGCAAACATCACACAACCCTTCACTTTTGTGTCTGGGGGTGGGGTGACCCTTGCAGTGCTGGGACCAGAAGGTGGCATTGTCTGCGGAATAACAAAGAGCTACTTCTAGAGGCAGACTGCAGGGACAGGAAAACAGCCTCCTATGTCACAGAATGTTCTTCACACGGCTATTTTTGCCGGGGAATTCTTACCTGCCAAGAAGTTTGATAGGGAAAACCGCTCCAGTTTGCAGATGTTCCTCCTTCCTGCTCAGCGTCTTCATAGTTCAATAGCTGCCTCCCGGACACACCCCCTTAGTCCCACCCACCAGAAAGGAAAGAAAAGAAAAAGAAAAACAAATAAAGAAAGAAAGAAAACAAAGAAAGAAAGGAAGGAAGAAAGAAAAAGGAAGGAAGGAAGAAAGGAAAGAAAAAAAGAAAGAAAGAAAGAAAGAAAGAAAGAAAGAAGAAGGAAGGATGGAAGGAAGGAAGGAAGGAAGGATGGAAGGAAGGAAGGAAGGAAGGAAGGAAGGAAGGAAGGAAGGAAGGAAAAAGAACCCCAGAAACTTTGCCTCAGGGGAGAAAGTTTTCTTTTGGGTTGGTTTCCACATTCCAGCCCCTATTCCATCTCATAGTCTGCATGCCTAAGAATCTGAAAAAAGACTGTTTTACAAGCAAACAAGGGACCACTCACCTAGCCTGAGGAGCCAGGAAACCAACAAATTTAGGAATGAAATGGAGTAATTGTGTTATTGCAAGTTCCGGGTGTAATTACATCTCCTCTTTCTGGAAAGTGTTTTTGTTTTATTTTTTATTTTTATTTATTTATTTATTTATTTATTTATTTATTGAGACAGAGTCTCGCTCTGTTGGCTGGGGTTGAGTGCCATGGCGTCAGCCTAGCTCACAGCAACCTCAAACTCCTGGGCTCAAGCCATCCCCCTGCCTCAGCCTCCCAAGTAGCTGGGACCACAGGCATGCACAACCATGCCCAGCTAATTTTTTCTATATATTTTTAGTTGTCCAGCTAATTTCTTTATATTTATTTTAGTAGAGATGGGGTCTCGCTCTGGCTCAGGCTGGTCCCGAACTCCTGACCCCAAACAATCTGGCCGCCTCGACCTCCCAGAGTGCTAGGATTACAGGCGTGAGCCACCGGAAAGCGTTTTCGATCTCTCTTTTTGACATTATTATTTTTCTTGTCATTATTGTGATTTTATTACTAATCCTTTCTTTAAACTTTCCATTACGCAACTTAAAAACATGCATTAACGCAAAGGCACAGAGCGCACCACAATCAGCTTCCCGATGCCCATCCCTGGCTGCCGCACTTACAAACCGGGGAGGACCTGGCTCACAGGCCCCCCTCACACTACTCCCTCCCTACTCACCTGCAGAGGCAAACCCTAGGCAGCAAGATCATTTCATTGCTAAGTGCGCTAGAATGGATCACTCAAATGTAAGAGTGATTTTTGTAAGTGTATTTTTATTAAAAAAATAAATAAATAACCACAATACTATTATCACATCTTTAAAAAATCAACAAAAATTCCCCACTATCATCAAGTGCCCAGTCTGTGTTCAGGTTTTCCTGATTGTTTCATAAATGTGCTTTTACAGTTGGTTTGTTTGAACGGGATCCAAACAGGACCCATGCATTGGTGGTTCCCCTAGGGTTTCCCAGGGTCTGAATTTTGCTGCCTGCATTCCCATGTTGCTGTTTAGCACGGTGCTCCATGCCCTGGATTTCCCGTAAACTGATAGATCTGAGGGAGGGATCAGATTCAGATTCTGCTGGAGTGCAGCGGTGTGTTCACAGCTCACTGTATCCTCAGACTCCTGGGCTCAAGTGATCCTCCTGCCTCAGCCCTCCAGTAGCTGGGGCTATAAACATGAGCCACTGCACCTGGCCTCTCTTTTCATAATTCTAATCTTTTGTGAAAGTATAAGATGTGTGCAAATAAAAGAAAACAACTCTTAAGTGTGTACCTGCTAAATCACATTGCTACGGGTAACTTGCACTAAGAACTGGTAGGTGAAGTTTGCTGCATTTTCTCCTGGGGAACACAAAAGTAGACAAGAGCCTTAGTCTGCAGCTTGAAGGATTGTAGTTATACCTGAGCAATCCTCCTGGACCAATTTAATGTTGCTGGTTGTGACTTAATCCCCCCCTTTCATGGCAGTCTCCTTATCTAGCCCCCCTAAAGTGGAGAACAAGATGAAAAGGGCTTCAACTGCAGCGTGGAACATTGAGGTTAGATAGGTAGACTTTGGGATGCCAAGGAGAAGAATTAGAAGAGGAAATAGACAGGAGCCAGAGAGGTGAGGGTCACCCCTCCCTCATTGGCCATCCCATTCCATATCTGAGCAGCACCAAATCCTGCATATCCCACCTTCTCAAAAGCTCCAGGACAGGATTCTTTAACTTTTTTGAGTGTCATGCACCCCTTTGGCAGACTGGTAAAGCTGATGGGCCCCTTTTCAGAAGAATGTCTTAAATACACAAAATAAAACATTTATACTGAGATGCAATTATCAAAATATTAAAATAACAAGAGTTAGGGTAGTCCAAATAGTGTAATTTCAAAATAGTGATGAACATAAGTGATATTTTGGCCAGGCCCAGTGGCTCATGCCTGTAATCCTAGCACTCCGGGAGACCAAGGTGGGAGGATGGCTTGAGGCCAGGAGTTGGCAACCAGCTTGAGCAAGAGCGAGACCCTGTCTCTACTAAAAGTAGAAAAAATTAGCCAGGCATGATGGCACATGCCTGTAGTTCCAGCTACTTGGGAGGCTGAGGCAGGAGGATCACTTGAGCCCAGGAGTTTGAGGTTGCTGTGAGCTATGATGATGCCATGGCACTCTAGCCCCGGGTGACAGAGTGAGACTCTGTCTCAGAATAATAAAAACAAAAACCGTAAGTGATATTTTGAGATTTCTGCAACAGCTCTAATGTGAAAGGAAAATATTTGTGACTTTTATTGATGACAAAGTTAAAGTTTCTGTTCATATTATTGTGGTGAATTGCCTACAAACATAATTAAAAGAAACACTGAATTTCAGTTTAAAGGTTACTGAAAATAAGTATGTGTTTTTACCCATTTAAGCTCATAGATCCCTTCACTTCCTACACCACCACCGCCATCCTAGTTCAGGCTCACGTTGATTTTTACTTCGACTGCTACCACTGCCTCCTAACTGCCCTTGCTCTCTCCTCCAGTCCTGTAGTTGGTGCATCTGATCTTGTCACTCCTCAGCTTGGAATCCTCAAGGCACCCTGTGGCCTTGAGATCAGATCTGAGTCCCTCAGCCTGTTCTTAAAACTCCCCAAACAGCAGTCTTGGCCTTAAACCACTTGTCATTCATTCTAAACCAGGGGTCCCCAACTCTGGAGTTGCATAATTATTTCATCATATATTACATAATTATATCTTTATATATTATTGCATAATTATTTCATTCTATATTACAATGTAATAATAATAGAAATAAAGTGCACAATAAATGCAATGTGCTTGAATCATCCTGAAACCATCCCCGCCTCCCTGGTCTGTGAAAAAATTGTCTTCCATGAAAACGATCCCTGGTGCCAAAAAGGTTGGGGACCGCTGTTCTAAACCACTAGCCCTTCCTGGAAACAAGCCCACTCTTCCTTAAGGCTGAGCTCCAGTGAGAGGTGGCTCTGTGTACCTTGTTTGCACTGCAGTAATGTTTACTACTTTATTCGGCTGAGGATGAAACGCAGGGCAATGTCGGTTCTGCCTTTCAGATCCCTTCTACTGGGTCAGCCCTGGAGTGCTGGTTCTCATCGCCGTGCTCCCTGTGCTCCTCCTGCAGATCGCTGTGGGCCTCCTCTTCCTCTTCCTGCAGCACAGACTGAGAGGTACGGGGCAGAGGGTGGGCGGATCAAGATCCTTCCCTGAAGTGAGCTGGTCTCTTGGAGCTACATCAGTTAACAGTTATTTTGAGTGACTTCTGGGTTTAGAACTCCGTAATGACAGCACATTTTATATCTTACTGAATGCTTTCATCTGGATAATAGGACCTTGCCTTTCCCTATGAGGTAAGTATGGCATATAACAACTCCATTTTACAGAGGAGACAACTGAGGCCAAGAGTGACTCAGTGACTCACTCAAAGTGACACAGCTTGTAAGTGGCTGAGCTCACGCCCCTGTACCACCCCCAGCAGCTCCTTGCAACTGGGAGAGTGTGAGTTTCAAAGTCGGACGGGCCGAGGCTATTAGGAGTATTAAATAAAGACTCTGAAGTGAAACACATGGTAGGTGTTCAAAAATTGTTTCCTCCTTTTTTCCCATTCAACACTGAGGACTCAGGTTCAGCTGTCCCTGAAGCTCCTCTTTTGAGCCCAGAGCTTGCCTCCCGCACCCTCTCCCTCACCAGGCGTCTCCTCCACACCAAAGCAGGAAGGACCCTCACTGCCCCCCACCTCCCATTTGTGGCTAAGAGGTTAAAGCAGCAAGGGGGGTATGGGGAGGGGTGCAGAATTGGACAGATCAACAGTGGGTCTTTTCTCTCCCCTTGAATTCTTCCTGGATGCTTGGTTACTACTACCTACTACCTACTACTACCTACTTCCTACTACTGCCTACTTCCTCCACAGGGAAAAGGCCTTGCACCCACATGGCTGAGCAGAAAGAACCCGAATGTTAAAGCTGGGCCTGGGTTTGAATCCCACCTCAGGCACTGAGCTCTGAGCAAAATTCTCAGGTTCTCCAAGCCTCGGTCGCCTTGTCCGTCAAGTAGAGAAGACATCCTCCTTCCTAAGTTTTGGGGAGAATTAAAAGAGGATAATGTCATGTAACGTGCCTGGTACAGATCCGGTCACAATGTGCCTGCTCCCTAAATATCTAGTTCTTCCTTCCTATTTAGATGGGAAGTAGCTTGGGATCACCAAGTGGCCACCCGGCAGGGTGGAGTGAATGGGAACCGCCAAGTGGAGGGAGAGCAGTGGGGGAGGTATTAGAAACTCTCTTAGGTTTGGGGCACTGTCCTGCGAATTCTTCATTCCACTACTTAACCCGGATTTGAGCCGGAGAAAGAGCATCCCGACGCAGAGAACAGCCTGCCGGAAGGCCCCGGCGTGGGTGTGCAAGGCCCTCCTAGTGCCAGGAACTAAAATGTTGCCTTTTTCTATTTTAGGAAAACTTCGAGCAGAGATAGGTGAGTTCCAGGCCCCTCTCTCCCAGTCCTTCCCTTCTGGTCTTTTGGCAGAGCTGAAATGTCATGTTCTCGGCCCACATCTGCCTCTCTCCTGTTCCCTGCGCTCCCTTCGGTTGGCAAATCCACTGCTTAATCCTTAACCAGCCAAGAATTGTGGAAAGTCTCATTGCCCTCCGCTGCCTTCAGCCAGGGTAGAAGTGAAATCCTCCAGTTTTCCTTTCTCTACAGTGTGTCTTCACTAGAATCAGTTTTAAGCAATTAAATAACAAAGACTCAGAGGAGAAAGGATCCTTTAAGCGCCCCACTGAGTCCATTTCCGTTTTTTTCCCTTTCAGAGAATCTCCACCGGACTTTTGGTAAGTGCTGGTGTATCCAGACCTCCCAGGTCAACTTGGGTTTTACTTAGATTCCAGTCGCGGGGGGGTTGGGGGAACAGCAACCCAGCCCCGCTTCTTCTCTTTTTCTTTCTTTGAATAAGTCATCATTTGCAGTTAGAATTGGTGAGATAAAAGTAAATACTCATCTACTACTTTTATTCGCCACGTATACTAACTGTTTGACAGAAACGTTAACTCATTCTGTTGACTCTTTGAGCACATGATTTGTTTTTGGGAATTACAAAGGGGAAGTAAACAGATCCTTTGCACATAAACTTGGTGTTTAGTGGGGAGGTGAAATATATACATGATCAGGAAAACAAGGGACACATACATCATATACTGCACTTGCACGGCAGGATGAGTTTTCATGAGTACAGAACATGACTAATCAGGGAAGGCTTCTTGGAGGAAGAGTGAAGAGCCACCAAGCCCCACTAGGAAGTTGATCCCTCAAGAATATGGTCTCTGCCCCTTTTATTCACTACAGATTGCCCAGTGCATACGGACAATTCCAGTAACAGAAGAGCACCCAAATATCTGTAGAGAAAATGTTGCAGAAATTGTAAGACGGCATTGGGCAGAGCACAGACGGTCCCTGCTCTGAACAGCCTTCCTGAATAGCTCTCCTCCTGAGGCCATAGGTGACCCTACTCTGCTCCCCTGGCACCGGGCGTCCATGAGGGTTCTGTCTTCGGATTTATGACATTAGACTGGTGTGCAGATCTCACACACACAGTCTTCGCACACCTAAAAAGGAGGAATCTTGTTTTGCAGGATTTGAATACCAAAGGTCTTAACTCTTTTTGCACCACAAATCTCTTTGGCAGTCTGAAAAAGCCTAAAGGACCACTTTACAGAATAATGCTTTTAAATATACACATAAAATATAATAAGATTATGAAAAAATCATTGTATTGAAATACAGTTTTCAACATATGAGCAAATTTCTTATCTAGTGAGAAATGTTTCCTTTACCAAAACTAATGCAAAAGTGGTAATATAGTAGCAAGTCTAATAACTTGTAATTTCAAAGTATTGATACACATAAACAGTACTTCAAGATTTCTGCAACAACTCTAATGGGAACAAAAGCACCTGTGGTTTCCATTGCTGACTGGGTCACAAGTACTGCTGATACTGTGGTTAGTTGCTTGTATTTTTAATGGAAGAAAATGCTAAATCCAGTTAGTGAAAATAAAGAGGTACTGCTTTTCTCATCCAAGTTCATGGACCACCTGGATTTTGTCCCTAGAATCCTTTGGTGTTCTTGGACCTCTGGTTAAGAAACACAAAAAGGAGAAGGGTGGCCGGGGCGTGAGGAGAAATACATGTTAACACTGTTCGTTCTGGCGAACAATTCAGATCCGCATTTTCTGAGAGTGCCCTGCTGGAAGATAACTCTGTTCGTAATCGTGCCGGTCCTTGGACCTCTGGTTGCCTTGATCATCTGCTACAACTGGCTACATCGAAGACTAGCAGGTGAAGTGGCGGGGCAGCAGATAGGACCACCAAGTAGTGGGGGACCAAGTCAGCCCTGGATGGGAAGCAGAAAGAGAATGGAACCAGAGTGCAAGAGTAGGGGAGCTGGGACTTCCTTCCTGCTCTGCCCTGTGCCCAACCCAGGCTCCTCAAACTGAAGGGAACCACGGACTGGATCTGTGGCATCCCTCAGCAGAAAGGGGGGTGGGTAACTCCAGATGTCCACAAGGAGGATGTGGGGGAAGGAGCTAGTCACCTTCCACTGACCACCTAATTGTTTCTCTTTGTTTTCAGGGCAATTCCTTGAAGAGCTAAGTAAGTTCTCTTTCTTATGAGGGGAGAGTAAAAAGCCAGGGAAGGGAGACAGATGCAACAAGAGGAAGAGGGGGCTATGGAGGGATCTGTCCCAGAGGAAAAGAGTGACTGCAGAGTCTGGGGGAGGAGTCTACCTCACCTGAGAGGTAGAAGGGAAGGGGGCCAGATGTTGGAGACAGTTCCCAGGTGGCAGGGAAGGAAACCACCGGCACTCCCACCTGCTGCTCAATCCGCTCCACCCTCCACCATCAGTGCCCCTCAGCAGGGATCCCACCCCAGCGGGGGGCCCCCCCTTCCCATCCCATGCCAGCCATCCTGTGCCTCACCTCAGACCAGCCACTGAAGTAGGCACAGAGACAAGATGACCCTGGTTCACGGTTTCATGATAGAGACTACTGACATAGACTTTTCGTGTTACTTTGTCTTTCTTCCAGGAAACCCCTTCTGAGTGATGTCACATCTTGGCAGGGGTGGAGGAGAGCCTAGTCGGTCCAAGGATTGGTCCTTGGGGACGTCACGCCCATCATGTTGCACGCTCACTGTCATCTTTGCTGTGGGGACTTCCCAATCTGCACTTCCAGGAACACTCTGAATTCCAAATAGATTTGATTCCCTTCTTCTACCTTTTCTCTTCCTTTCTCCAGCCTTCCTTTCTTTCCCCCTTTTTTCTAGCCACATCTTTCCCCTCCTCTCCTGTCCTACCTGGAAGCCCTCTCTGGCTAGGGACAGGCAGGTGCTCCCTTGGTCTGAGGACGCCTGTGCTGGAGAGTGACAGACAGGAGGGCCTCTGCCATGAGCTGCAGACCAGGGACGTCCTCGCTGAATATTGCAGCATGCCAACTCTGCAGACGGGGGTGGTTTTTTCCGAGACCCCCGCCCTGACTGGGCAGAGCTGAAAGGTGTCGAGGGTAGGAGGGAAGGAGCAGAAAGAGTCCAAAACTTCAAAGAGAGATTGAGTGAGCTGCAGAGTGAGGATATGGGGAGCCCTCATCACAGCGCAGAGATGAGAAGCCCACAGAATACCAGCCAGAGCTCCATCTTGTCTCAGCGGCCTAACAAGGACTCAGGGGAGCAAGGGGTGAGAGCTGGGCACCTGTCTCTGTGGGGCTCTCAGACTCCTGTCCTCTCATCCTCACACCTACCAGTGTCCACTGTTTTATTCAACAATTACCATTTGATGGTCTAGCAGACACAAAGAAACAAGCTAGGTGCTAATTAACAATAATATGAATTTCCATGTGCACATTTCTTTTCCCTCTCGTTTTTATATTTCCTTCATTATCCACTCACCTCTCTCCCTCTAACCCAGCCTGCTAGCCCCAGAGGTCAGTCCTCAGGAAAACCAAACACGAAGGAAGACCTCAGTCGGGAAGGCCATTTATTTATGTTTCAAGACCCTCGCTGCCTCCTCTGCTTTGCCTCCCTTGCCCCGCCTCCGAGGAGTGTGGATCCCGGGAGGAGACCCCTTTCCTACACGCTTCCCATCCTTCCCAGCCATAGGGGAGGCATCGTGGAAGAAGCCAAGCCACTGGCCCAGGGTGACCCAGCATTTACGAGCGCTGCCCAGGCACAGTTCCTTGCCCTTATAGCCCTTCCAGTGACCCACGAGGCCCTCCTTCTCCCCAAAGCAGAGGTCGCAGATTGGGCAGCGGTAGATCTTCTGCTTCCAGTGGGTCTGCTGGTGCCTGAGCAGCCTGGAGGATGAGCTGAAGGACTTGGTGCAATGGAAGCAGCAGTTAAGCTGCTCTGTGGGGTGGGTGTTCTGGTGGCTGGAAAGACAGTCTTTCGTGCTAAAAGTCAGGGGACGATGGGGGGAAGAGAGGACCTTGAGCTGTGAGGGCCTCACTGGATGAGAGTTGGATCTGCTACCTAGGCAGGGGGCTTTAGCGTTAGGTGCCTGGGTCCTGGTCACGGGGGCTTGGTTCCCAAGCACGGGGGGCTGGGGCTGGGCCACAGGACCCTCAGTTCTTAATGTGGATCCTTGGGTCCTGGCCACTGGTGCGTGGCCCACACCCACAGGCTCCTGGACAGCCCCTGGGCTTCTGATGATGGGCATCTGGTATCCAGCAGTGGCGCCTGGAATCCTTACAGTACAATCCCAGGTTCCAGCCACTGGCTCTTGGTTTTGGTGTATCTTCTGGTGGCGTTTGAGCTCAGACTGGTCCCGGAAGGCCTTGCCACACACGGAGCACGAGTGGGGCCGGTAACCCAGATGGACACGGCGGTGGCGACTCAGTCCAGAAGCATCACAATAGGTCTTGTCACAGAGTGAGCAAGAGAACGGCCTCTCCCCGAGGTGCATGCGTCTGTGGCAGCTGAGGGACTTGGGGGTCCGAAACAACTTCCCACACTTCCTGCAGCTGTTAGTCCACTTGGGGCTGTGGACAAACCGGTGGCTATAGAGGGAGGAGCGCCTGCTGAAACTCTTGCCACAGGTGTGGCAAAAAAAGGGTGGCCCAGCCTGGGATGCTCGGAACAGGGGGGTCCTGCCCATAGACCTGGCTGAAGCAGAGGATGGGCACCGGCAGGCCCCTCCACAAGCAAGAGTGACCTTCTTGTCGTCACTAGTCCCCTCATCTCTCAGATTCTGCTCTTGTTCGTGACGCTCCTCCTCCCCGTCTTCTGTGGTGAATGAGAAAGAACACTACGAGATTCACTCTGAGAACCCCAACACGAGCTCTGTCCAGCCCGAGCCACACCCTCTCTGTCCCTGCTTTCCCACCCAACACAGTCATCCTCACCCTTGGGCCTCAAAGACCAGAAATAAGGAAAAAGTTTGGCTTTTCAAATTAAAAGCAAAAAAAATTTAACCGGAATCAGCGTCAGAGATCTGAATTTTAACTTACAACCACTTTTCTTGACAACCATTTCCTCTCATCGTCAATATTGCTCGCAGTCCCACAGAAACCCCACAGGTGACCACATAAAACCTCATGCACATCGGGACACACTAGAGTGAAGAGCTGTTGTTAGTCCTCACTCTGCTCCCCGGAACAAGCCTCCCTCACTCCAACCCAGCATCAAGCCTCTCTCCCTCACTTCTGTTTTCTCCTGGAAAGAACTTTTTAATCCAAGCAGTATCACGGACACAAGCAGCCTACATGTAATCTCTCAATCCTGGACATTCCCATTCCCTGAAAGGCTGAACAGCCATCTTGAAGCCAAGGGATTGGAGACTGTGATCGCAAGGTCTCTTCCACCTTGCGTCTGACCGGGCTGGAAAGGCACAGGCTAGGAGAGGACACACAGAGCCTGACGCTCAGTCAGCTCTCCATCCCTCCACGGCTTGTCCCAGGCCCTTTGTGTCTTCCTCTCTCCCTTGCAATTCTTACCTGAAAGGAGACCTTCTCTGTCTCGGGGATGGAGACACGCTCTCCACTGCTCCTCTTCTTGCTCAAGCTTGCTGATCAGATCTGGTTCATGCAGAAAAGTTCTGGCTGGCGAGTGGGATGAGAAAGAGTTGAGTTGGTCCCAGGATGCACCTTCCTACCTGATGGGGACAACAGGCTATCTCCTGTACCCTTTGTTTCAGAACACAGCCTGGGACACTTAGATGCAGGGAGGAGGCATTCGGAAGGCCAGTTCCCAGCAGAATCCCGGTATGCAGGAGTAACTTAGTAAATACTGATTGGGGAAATAGGCAGATTTGCATGTTTTGAGAACACTGTTATCATTTTACAAGTGCTATCTTTGCCTTCATACAGGCTTTCATTGCTTCTCTTTTTACCCCTGAGCTTAGCGCTCTGGATCTTTCCCATTTGGAAGGTATAGATTAGAACCAGGGGCCAGTGAAACTAACTGTGAGCTGATCTATCTGCTCAGAGAAGCCAGATGTTCCAGGGGTATAGGAGGGAAGCCCAGCCTCTTACCCACAGACGCCAGGTTCCTGAAGGTTTCTGACATGACATCCTGGTAAAGGACCTTCTGACTGGCACCCAGACATTCCCACTCTTCCTGGGAGAAAGTCACTGCCACATCCTCAAAGGTGACTGGCTTCTAAAACAGCAGGAGAGACTCGGAGAGTCCACGTACACACACAGACTGACATCTATCACAAGATTCAGAGAACTGAAACCTAAGAAAATGATAAAACCATGGAAGCAAGAGAGAAATATGAAAAAACACACAAAAAGCCAGCAACCATGAAGTATGGAAAGGAAAGGGTGAAGAGAAAGGCAGAAAGATGGGACAGCGGGGAGGAGATACAGAGAATATAAATGGAAAGAAGAGCAAAGGAAACACGGCTACCACTCTGACAGTTTCAGGGAGCGCTCCACCAAGGATGCCAGGGAGGCACGGGAGATGGAAAAAGGGCTTGCATCTCCTTTTCCTGGGTGTTGTTCAGCCTGCAATAACTTGAGATTTCATCTGACCTGCAGGGGAATGGATGAAAGCACTCCTGGAGTCCAGGTCCCTCACCTGCACCCGCGCCTCCCACCAGCACTCTTTCTTCATGGCTTCCTGCAGGGCAGCTGCCACCTCGCCCACCCATAGGAACATCTTCCACACAAGTTCCATCGGCTTCAGCTGGTCAAGCACTTTCTCTTCCCTGGTGCCTCCTTCTTCCTTTACCCACTCCAGGCCTGGCCCCCAGGGCTGGCTGGTCTCCTTCCTGGGGCTATCCACCTCCCAGGAACCGAGCAGAGGGGGATGCCCCACATGGGCCCCAGGGTTTGATGTGGCATCCTGTGACAAATGTATCTGCTCCAAGGGTCTGTCTTCCTTTTTGATTGTGCTGTCCAGATTCTCCTCCTCCGCGATCGAGAATACCTTTGGCTCCCTCGAGCCCTGGGCCACAGAGTCGAGGGCCCTGTTCACTCTTGGCCCAGTTGCCATTGTCCAACAATGCCAGGCTGGGCTGGGTGTCTGGCCTCTGTTCTACCCTGCTTCTAGAAATCGGAGGTCAGAGAGAAACAAAACATATCAGCAAGAAGGAGAGTATGAAAAACCTTCCTTATTTGGTCAGGGAATGCCAGGAGTTAGTTATTACTCCCTGCTCTGTGCCATCAAATCCTCTCAGCACTGCCCAGGAGGTAGTAAGTACTGGCCCCATCTTAATGACCCAAAGTGCAGACACAAGTAGCCTGTCCAAGGACACTCCTGATCCACAGGAGAGTTAGTGCTTAAACCCTTACCTCAGTACCACCGAAAATCAATCAAGTGCTTGGTGTGACCAGCCCTGGACCTGTCACAAACCACCTTGAGTGAGTCTCTTCATTATCTCTGACCTGGTTTCATCAGACACATGAGAATAAAGGAGTCCCCTCGCAGATCCCTTCCAGCACCAAAAAAATAAAAAATCTGTGACTTCTATCTTTAATATATACTGTAGTCACTCCTTATCTGTAGTTTCCTTTGCTGTGGTTTCAGTTACCTGTGGACACAGTTCAAAAATATTAAATGAAAAATTCCAGAAATAAACAATCCCTAAGCTTTAAATTGTGTGCTGCTCTGAGGAGTGTGATGAAATCTCTCGCCTTCCTACTCTGGCACATGGATACGAATCATCTCTTGTCCAGCATATCCTCGCTGTAGACAGCTGTCTCCAGCCATCTCCACTAAAAGGTCAACTGTCCTGGTATCACAGTGCTTGTATCCAAGTACCCCTTGGTTTACTTCGTAATGGCCTCCAAGAGCAAGAGTGGAGATGCTGGCAATTCAGAGAGGCCAAAAAATGCCTAAAGCACTTCCTTTAAGCGAAAAGGCAAAAGTTCTTGATTTAAGGGGAAAAAAATCATATGCTGAGGTGGCTAAGATCTAAAATAAGATACTCTGAGAGAGAGACATCACATGCACATAACTTTTATTGCAGCATATTGCTATAATTGTTCTATTTTATTATCAGTTATTGTTGTTAATCTCTTACTGTGCCTAATTTATAAGTTAAACTTTCTCATAGGTGTGTATAAGAAAAACAATTTATACAGGGTTCAGCACTAGTTGCGGTTTCAGGCATCCACTGGGGTGTCTTGGAACAAATTCCCCATGGATGGGGGGGGGAGACTATGTAGATGGAGGCTTGTAAAGAATAATACTAGTAACATCCCAACAGCAATCACTTGTTCAAGGCTCAGAATGAGCACAGGGCTGGAGTTTCCTGCTCACCCTTGGAAATCCCCTGCTCTGATGCAAACATGGCTGGACTCCCACCTTTTCCTGTGGGAAGCCCACTCACCCACATCTCCCCTCCCTCAAGATAGAAAGACATAAAAACTTGTTAACATTTTTTCTTTCACTTTTTGGCAAGGGTTGTGGAATTGAAAATACCAGTTAGGAAAAAAGGCATTTGAAGAATAGAGTTAATTGAATCCCCAAAAAGGTGTGGTGAAAGCTGCATTCCTGGGATAGGAATTTGATTTACTGCCTTCCTTTCTCTTTCTCTCTACTGTCCCCTTCCTTCCCTTTCCTTTCTTTCTTTCAAGATCATTCCCATTCATTTTGAAAGGTATGCAGGTCGAGGATAATTCCTCTGCTTTCCAGCCAACCACACGTAAAACAGCCTCAATAACAGTGTCCTCAAGGACCTGGCCTTCCAGTTTTGCAGCAGGAAGACCCACTGCAGTCACCAGCCCTCCAGATGGCATTTGCTGGGTGTGGTAGGAAGAGGCCTTTGGTGCAGATTATCACCCCTGCGGGACTGAATCTGGGCAGCAGCTGCTAACCCCTCCCCTGCAGCCACCCCACCACTCCCATTTACCTCCCATAGTGTTTTCCTCACCCACAAGGCCCCAGAGCTCAATCAGGCTGGAGGGCGGGAGGAGGCTGGGTAAAAGTCACCAGACTCTTGTGGCAGTCAGGGGCTGGAGGTCGCCTACCGGGTTATCTGGACCGCGGCCTGTCCCGCCCTTCTAGAATGTAAATCCCCTGAGGGATGCGTCGCCATCTTCCAGTCCTTTGAGTGCCCCCAATCTCTCTCTACCCGCAAACCTTGAATGGGTTCCCACAGCAATTCCAAGGACGACCGAAACCCCCAACACACCTGTAAGGCCTTGTGGGGTCCTCCTTTGACGCCCCCAACCCTTTGGGTCTCTGCTCACGTCTTCAAGAACCCTTTCCAGCCATTGCTCGGCCCCTGCGCACCGATCGCGGTCCCCAGTGGCGTCCCCGGCCCGACTCTCTGAGCTTACTCTCCCGGCGCGTGCAGCTCCGGCACCCCTGCCTCTACGCTTCCCGCGAGGCGGGAACCAAGGCTGTTTCGCTCACCACTGCGTGGCACAGCGGCCACCTACTCACACCCACCGCGTGGGTTCCTGTGCTCAGAAATGGTCCCACTGGCTGGGACGGCATGCCCGATGCCCGTCTGTCCCGAAACGTCCTCTCTGGAATTCCGACTCTCAACGTGTGCCAACAGCCCCTCCTTGGCGCCGAGTCCCCAGCGTGCCCAGAGTGGACAGGACACCCAGCCACACCCAGAATAGCCCAGGTTTCCCAGAGGCACCGCAGAGGTTGGAAGTGCCTTCAAGATTAGGGGCGCGTGCGCGCCTCGCCTGCCGAAGGGGCGGCGGAGCACGGACAAACACCCTCCACCGGCCTCCACCGCCGCCCTACGCACCTGACGCCTTTCAAGGACCCAGACGCAGCCAAGGGCGCAAAGCTCCTCGGGGACCAGCAGCTTGAGCGCTCCTGCCGGGCGCACGCCGTCCCCGGGCGCCGGCGACCCCGCCCCCCTTCCTCTCTCTCCGCCGCGTACCCAGCCCGCGCCGAGGCGGTGGGCTCGCCAAGGGCAGGCGAGCCCACCCTAAGCAGGGTAATCCCGGAAAGCCCTGCCACGCCCACCGGCTTGCCCCTCCCTCCGACTGATCACCGCCAGGCCCACCCAGCGCTAGGATTTTCTCTTGTCCGCAGTCTTAATTTATAACTCTTGGAAAAATGAGGACTAAATTACCTACAACTAAAACACACACAACCACCAAAAACCGTTACCTAGAGCCTAAAGGAAAAGAATAGGCCTTCACAGACCCCTGACATGAGCCGTGGAGGCCCTCGGCACCTTTGAAAAGCAAAGGCAAAGGAGGAACACGGTGAGACGTAAAAAGTGTGCAGGTATTAAGAGGGCCATGTCCAGGTAAAGTCCTACTGGTTACTCCCGGTCACTTACCCAAACCCAGGTCAACCTTTCTCAGTGATGTTTTTTCTCCTTTTGATCAGCTCGGTTGAAACCACACCACTTATTTTCTTTTTACTTAATTAGTACTTACCATATTCCAATTTGTATTATGATCGTTTTTTATGTAAAATATAAACATGAGCATGGGGTTTTATAATTTACAAAATGATTTTGCAAATAAACATAGCCTCCACGAAACCCTCACGACCACCCTGGAAAGCAGGAATGGCTGTTCTGTCTTTGCAGGCGAGGAGACAGGCGAGAGACGTTGGGCCTTGCCCGCCGTCCAGGACTTGAAACCAGGCCCTCTGCTTCCCCATCTCCGCGCTGGTCCTTGGCTCCATCGAAAAGCGCTGGATGGCTGCCAGGTGCAGGTTTTAAATCTCTTAGCGTCCCCAGGGTACCTGGCACAGTGCTCTGCCCCTGGCAGGCAGACAGTCCTTGTCTGTGAGCCGGGGCCACTCAGGCAGAGTCGTCTTGAGAAGTGCCTGAGGCAGAAAGTGAAGCAGTCGCGTAGATCGCGGCGATCTTCAGACCCACGTGAACATAGGCTAGAGGTGGGAGTGGCGACTATGCTTTCCATTACATGAGCAAACGAAACCAGCTTTCCAACGAAGACACGATCTGGCCCAATGATTGTGCATGCCTCACTTGCCCCAACCTGATCCCCGCCCTTGTGCCAAATCGCTTTATTTACGAAACGGGAAAGCCAGCCCCCAGTTCACAGTTTGCAGATTTGATCTGAGCCTCAAATCTTGAGGATCAACAAAGAATTATGGGATGAATAGGGCATTTGGGTGAATAGGGCATTTACACGAATAGGTCATTCATTCCTTCAAGAAATATTAGACCACAGGTGACAGGATGTTTGTGGGCCCCCCCGCCCTGACCTGGGAACCAGCTGTATGGCCTGGAGACCTCTCTGCCCTGAGGTCAGAGTGCACGGTCACTCAGTGGAGAGGACACACCTATGTCAGCGGGGATTTGGAGAACACTTTCCGAACCTGACACGTGATGGAGGCGCTCCTTGTGTACGTAGCCCTGTCCAGTTGCTGGGAGCCAAGGGTGACCCCGGGGAGGTCCGGACTTGAGGAGGACAAGGGGAGCTCGACTCTCGTGTTCTCAGCCCCGTGGCCGCAGCGGGGCGCCGCCGGCCCGGCGCTCTGAGACGCTGACTGCGCGGCGGGAAAGGACTGGGCGGTGGTCCACACAGCGGAGGGACGGCGGGCGGGCAGGCTGGGCGTCAGTGACGGTGAGGCTGATTTCTGAGCCAGAGGAGAGAGCCCCAAGCAGGCATCCTGCCCTGTCTCTGAGGTTTCCGTCTCTTCTCCCCACAGCCTCTCTCTGCAGCCCCTTGCTGACAGCACCCTGGAAAAATGAAAAGTAGATCATTTTCACTTCCACTCCCTAATCCTTTTGAGGGCTTTTTTTTTTTTTTTAAATAACCTTTTCAGCTTCAGGATACTTTTCGATTTACAGAAAAGTTGCACAGGCAGTGCGCAGGTCTCATATATCGCACACTCAGGTTCTTCTATTGTTAAAGTCTTAATTTGTTATCATACAGTCATCACAGCTCAACACTGACACGTTACTAACTCCTACTTTGGATTTTGTTACTTTTTCTTATCGTCCTTTCTCTGTTTCAGGATCCCGTCCAGGATGCCACCTCACATTTAATCCCTGCCGTGTGTCCTTGGCCTGCCCTGGTCTGAAACAGTTGCTCACACTTTGCTTGTTTCTAATGATCTTGACATTTTTTTTAGCAGTACTGGCCAGGCATATTGTAGATTGTCCCTTGATTTTAGTTTCGTTGACTGGGGCTATGGGTTTGAGAGAATAGTATCACAGAGATGAAATGCAATACTCTCAATACAGTATACCAAGAGTATATTACTTGATTTACCAAATGATGATGTTAACCTTCCTCGCCTGGCTAAGGTAGAGTTTCCTAGTCTATGATAACTTTTGTTATAGCAGCCCAAAGAGGCTAAGACACTTCCCTTGTGTAGGGAACCCTGTCTGACTTCTGGGAGCCCAGGAAGACCCTGGGGAGGTCCATAATGAGGGCGGGGGGGGGGCCTCAGGCCCTCTGTCCTCAGCCCTGTGGCCACGCGGGGGCGCCACCTCCCTGCTCTCTCAGTTGCAAATGCAGCAGCCTGAAGAGGGTTGGGATGTCCTGGTCTGAGTTCGGGGGAGGGGGCTGACCAGGATTAGTCTTAGTGGGGGATTAAGATCATTTCTAAGCGACGCTTATCGCCACAGGAGTCAGAGCCGGGAGAGCTCTGGAGCCCTGCTCTATCTCTGAGGGTTCCATTTCTGTTCCCCACAGCCCTTTTCAGCTCCTTGAAGGGAAAATCTGGGAAAGCTAAAAAGTAGATAATTTTTTCTTCAACTCTCTATTCCTTTTCTGCAGGCTGTTTTTTAAAATAAACACTTTTTATTTTAGAGAACTTTAAGAGCACACGAAAGTTACAAAGCTTACCTTTTTATGTGAGATGTAGCTCCTATGTATCCCACACTCAGTTCCTCTATCGTTGATGTCTTTCATTGCTGTCATGCATTTGTCACAGCTAATGAAGCAATATTGATACATCATCACCAAACTCCTTACTTTATTTGGATTTCATTAGTTTCTCCTAATGTCCTTTTCCTGTCCCAGGATTTCATCCAGGATATCACATTTTATTTAGTTCCAATCATGTCTCCTTAAGGCTCCTCTGGCTTGACTTTGCTTGTTTTTGATGACTGTCTTGGTCTGTTTACTGTTGCTATAACAGAATAGCTGAGACTGGGTGGTTTATTAAAAAGAAAACGTTTATTTTGTTCATGATTTCACAAGCTGGGAAGTTCAAGAGCACAGTGCCGCATCTGGCCAGCTTCTGGTGAGGGCCAAGTGCAGGGTGGAAACATGGCAGAGAAGAGGAAAAGAGACCACATGGCGAGGCAGGAGGCAAGAGGGTGTCTAGGATGCCAAACTGCTTTTTTTTTTTGAGACAGAGTCTCACTCTGTTGCCCGGGCTAGAGTGCTGTGGCATCAGCCTAGCTCACAGCAACCTCAGACTCCTGGGCTCAAGCAATCCTCCTGCCTCAGCCTCCCGAATAGCTGGGACAACAGGCATGTGCCACCACGCCCGGCTAATTTTTCTATACGTATTTTTAGCTGTCCAATTAATTTCTTTCTATTTTTGGTGGAGAGGGGGTCTCGGCTCTTGCTCAGGCTGGTCTCGAACTCCTGACCTCAAAGGATCCACCCGCCTCAGCCTCCCAGAGTGCTAGGATTACAGGCATGAGCCACCACGCCCAAACTGCTTTTATAACAACCTACGCTCTGGTAACTAATCCAGTCCCAACAGAGCAAGAACTCATTCACTGTCACAGCAGGGCATTAATCTACTCATGAGGGAGCTGCCCTTATAACCCAACACCTCCCAGTAGGCCCCACCTCACAACACTCCCATCCTGGGGATCAAATTTCGACATGAGTTTTGGAGAAGACACATTCAAACCATAGCAAATGACCCTGATAATTTTGAGGAGTCCTGCTTAGCCATATTGCACAATAGAACATCCCTCAATTTGAGTTTGGTTGACTGGGACCACGGGTTGCTGGGAAGAAGGCCAAGAGGTGAAGTGCCATTGTAAATACAGCATTTCAAGGGTGCATGGTGTCAACTTGGCTCATCGCTGACGAATGTTAACCTTCACCACCTGACCAAGGAGAGTTTCCCAGAGTTCTGTCCGTGAAGTTTCTTTTTATGTGCATCCCTTTTCATACTGTGGTCTTTGGAAGGAAGTCACTATGTGCAGCCCACAGTGAGGGGTGTTCTGCTATAAACTTTGTGTACAGGTTTCTGTGTAAACACGAGTTTTCATATTAGTTGGGTAAATACCAAGGAGTGTGATCACTGGGTTATATGGTGAGCCTAGGTTTAGCTTAACAGGAAACTGCCGAATATCTTCCATGGTGGCTGTACAGTTATGCATATGTACGAGCAATGAATAGGGTCGATGTTGCTCCACATTCTCAGCAGCACTTGGTATAACCAGTTTTTTTTATGATAGCCATTCTAATAGATGTGTAATGTATATCATTGTTTTCATTTGCATTTCCCTAATGATAAGTGATGTTGAGCATCTTCTCATGCACTCACTTGCCATCTGTATGTCTTCTGTGATAAAGTGCCTGTTCAGACATTTGCCTGTTTTTAAATTGGGTTAATTGTTTTCTTATTGCTCAGGTTTAAGGCTTCTTTGTTTATTCTAGATACAAGCCCTTTATCAGATAAATCATTTGCAAATATTTTCTCTCAGTCTGTAGCCTTTACTGACATAACAACACACATTAATGCATAGACATATTTTTCTGGGAAGAGAAATGAGAAATTGTAACTGTTATAGTTTCTGGATAGAGGACCTGAGGGAAAAGTGATGGGGTATGGGGTGGGATTGGGGGAGCAATGTGACCCAATTATCTATGTATATTCTTGAGTATCTTTTGAATTTTCTTGTGTGTATATGATTAATATTTTCAAAAATAAATTACATTAAAAACCCTTACACTTGTGAAATTCTTTTCTTATTAAATTATTTTTAGAGACAGGGTCTCACCGTGTTTCCCAGGTTAGTCCCACACTCCTGGCCTCAAGCAATCCCCCCACCTCAGCCTCCCAAAGTGTTGAGAGTACAGGCATGGCCACCATGCTCAGTCACTTGTGACATTTTTGACATTGCATCCAGTCATCTGTTAAGATTCAGATTCTGATCTTCTGCTCCAGGACCAATGATCTTCTCATTGAACCATTTTGCCTCAAAATTTCCATTTCTGGAAAAGGTGGGCTAGATTATATGAACATATCCTCCCCCTGGAAAAAAGCTAAAAATTCTGTATCTTCTTAAAATTATCAAATTGCTGACAAGATAATAATAAATGACCACACACCACAAGGAAGGGAAAGATGCTACTTGGCCTCCGTAGAGAAATGGAGAAAGGCTATAAATTCACTGCCCCGGAGCCCAGACACAGGGGCCCTGAACTTCCAGCTCTTTGCTCGGAGCTCATGACTTTGTACTCATCTGCCCTCCCTTCTAAGTTTTTAAACAAAGCTTTTTCTCCAATTATAATGTGTATGTATAATGCATAATATATATGATATGATATCTATTCACTGTAGAAAATTCTAAAATGCTGACAAGGATAAATGAAAAATTAAAAATAACCCCTAATCCTCACACCAGAGATTTTGTCACATTTTGGTCTAGTCTGTTATATATGTTCCTGCTGCTGCCCAAGTGCTGGATCAATCTCCCTTCCTCTCACTCTCTCTCGCTCTCTCTGTCTCTGAGTTGATGAGCACAGACCCCCACGGCCCAGTCCTGCACTCTCTGGAGGTCATTTCCCAGGCCAGTTCAGTCTCTCGCCTCCTGGAGGGGGCACTATTTCTCACTTTCTTCTCCTTCCTCACACCTCTTCCATCCTTTCCCACCCCTCACTCTTAGATGAGCTTATTTCTTTTTTCCCTCAGAAAAAAGGACTCAGGTGAGAACCGCCCTGCACTGGGGCACAGGATTAGACCCTCCCTCTCCTGCATCATCAGTTCATCTCTAGTGGCTCATGCGGTGATATCACGCATTAAAACAAACACAATTAAAATAAATAAATCAAAACAAAATTCTAACATGAAGATCCACCACCTAATCCCATTTCTCCCTGCAAAACCTGCCCCATTTTGTGACACTCCTTATCTTACTAAGCATATGCAAAAACAAGGCTCTCTGCAAGGCACAAAATCCCGGGCATCTCCCATGCTGGCTAATACGAGTGATGGCTATTTCTGTACCAGTTACTACTTTCTCCTTATTACAAGGAAGATTTATTGAGACATTCAGTCATGGAATTGCTCCCGCATCTGGACAACACCCAATCTACATTGAACCCCTGCCTCCTTAGCTCTCCCCAAAATCTCCGACCAAGGCCCAAATTCTGTATTATGTTCTTCCTAACTTTCTAAGATGGCCCATGCCTCCACTTGCTGTGCGCTCTCTCTTGCTGCAATGAGTAACAAACCCAAGTTGTTCAACTACAGGTGTGTTCCTGGTGGTCTTTGTCTGAAAGACATTGATACATGTTACTCTTTTGTCTGTCAATTTTTTATGTGTCTTGATTTAGATCACAGGCATGCATTTGTATATTTGTGAGTTTGAGGCTGACAGAGACATTTTATTTTTTATTTATAGTTTTTCATCTTTTGGTCGTGCTTAGAGAATCCTTCCCTCCACAATTATAAAAACTTTACATATGTTTTCATTTAGATACAGACAATGAGGAGAGAGGGGTCCAAGGGTGAAGAGGAACTGAGATATGTTTGAATTTAGGAGAAAGCTGGGGGCGGGGAGTAGGGGTGGGTAAGAGGTAAAGAATGCTAAGGTGGCTGGAATAAAAAAAAAAGAATGCTAAGGTGTCCCAAGGTTTAAATATTTTGCTTATAATTCAGAAAATATGTCTGCAGGGCTTAGAGGATATTTCTTCAATAAATACTTTCTCTTGAGCTAAGTGAAGACTTGCATGCCTCCTTTTGTTCACCAGGTTAAAGAAACAATAATGCCAATAGTCTTGATGAAATATAGGTTAAGCACCCCTAATCCAAAAATCCAACAATCAAAATTCTACACAATTCGAAACTGTTTGAGGGCTATCATGATGGCACTAGTGGAAAATTCCACACCTAATCTAATGTGACAGGTCACAGTCAAAACACAGGTACATGATACACTGTTTGTTTGGCATCCCCAGGGGGAGAAAAAGGGCCCTTCTCAGCCCCTTTCAGCTGTGATGTATCTTTTTTAGGCATGCCCAGATTCCCCTACTCAAGCATGCCCACAAAGGGTAATAAAATGGCCTGTGTACAGGCTCTGTGGTGTAGAGATACTCTTATAGCATCTCATGTTTATACTTGGGTTTTATCCCCAAATTATCTCATTATGTATATGCAAAAATCCACAGAAAACAAAAAATCTGATATCCAAGGGCTCAAGTCTTTCAGATAATGGATTTTCAACCTATATAGACAAAGATCAGCTCTGGCGATGGGCATTTTTGAAAATTTATGACCTCAAGCTGATAAATCCTGTTTTGATGAATCTGTATACTCTAATTGTTAAAATACATATTCAACTTTCTTGGGCATGGTGGATGTTAAGGACATATCTAAGACCCACATAAACAAATCCATGTCTTCCATATGAAGATATTAATAATTTTAATATATTTAATACTTTAATCTATAGTCACAATGTATCCTTTTTGGGTGGGACATTGAAAGAACACCCTAGATATGCACTATCAAAAACAGTAACTACTAGCTACATATGGCTATGTATAGTTAAATTATTTGAATAAAATAAAAAGTTCAACTGTTTAGTACACTAGCCATGTTCCAAGCGCTCATTAGCCACATGTAACTAGTGGCTACCATATTGGACTGTGCAGGTATAGAACAATTTTGTCATTACAGAATGTTCTATTGAACAGCATTGTTACTATAAACTGAATATTTATGCCCCCCCCCTGAAATTCTTATGTTAAAATCTAATCCCCAGTAAGATGGTATTTGGAAGCGGGGCTTTGGGGAGGTGATTATGTCATGAAGATAAAGCCCTCACAAATGGGATTAGGACCCTTATGAAAGAGACCCTAGAAAGCTGCTCTGCCCCTTCTGTCATGTGAAGACCTGGGGAGAAGACAGCTGTCTGTGAGAAAGTGGGCCCCTCCTCAGAAACGGAGTTGGCTGGCACCTTGATCTTGGACTTCCTGGCCTCCAGAACTGTGAGAAATAAATTTCTGTTGTTTAGGAAGGAACTCTTTCATTGCCTGCTGGTGAGAGTGTAATTTCTGCTTCCTTTGGATACCAATTGGAGTTATCTCACCAAGTGTATTATTGCTGTGGTTGGTGCTGCCCAGTTAAGACTGGCCTCTGCCCTCTTGCCCTGAATGGGTGCACCATGCCAGAAGTTTCAGGGCACCACCATTTGCAATGTCAAAAAAATCTGTCAGCAAGCCATATACATCTTCAAAATAAAATGGATAAATTGTGGTATATTATACAATGAAACATAGCAGAGAAAATGAATAAACCTCAGCTTCACTTGTTAACAAATGAAAAAAATATAAATTTCTATTGTTTTTAAGCCACCCAGTCTGTCTCATTTTTGTTATAACAGCCTGTTGGACTAAGATAACTGCTCTTGATACTAATACATGTGCCTCAAGTCAAGTGCATTAGACCCATTTAAAACAAAGGGCTCCTATTATTTCTCTAGCAGATTGCACCAGATTTCTTTCTGAGATATGGATACATAAAACCAAAATAGGTCATGAAAGAATCTCCATGTGGTGCCTTCAGGCACAAACTGTTCCCAGCTCCAAAGGGGAAGCACCTGTCCCTCCACCTCTGTTCCCAGACTAAGGACACTCTCTGGCATCAGATTTCCAGGGAGTGGGTGCTCTTCTAGAAAGAAAAGCCCAGGGGCAGAGTGCTGGCTAAGTTTTGGGGTGCAGAGAATCTAGCTCAGGGAAAGGAATTCTGGGAAATGAAGAAGGGCAAAGAGGATGGGGCCAGTTGGGGACTCTCCACAGCTTGCTCCAAACAGCCGTTCTCAAAGTGTAGTCTGTGGAACCCTGAGAGCTGCTGAGACCCCTTCATGGGATCTACAAGGTTAAAACTATTTTTATAACATCATTAAGACATTCTCTGCACTAACGTAAAGCTTAGCAAGAATGGAGGCTACAATACCAACCTGCAATAGTAGTTATTATACTCTTCACCACCTCTTAATTGAAGAAGAAAAAAATTTCACTTAATCATGTCTTGGTTGAAGTATTTAAAAATTATTAACTTTATTGAATCTCCATTCTAAAGTCCACGTTTTTAATATCTAATATGATTAAATAGGAAGTATACCTAACGTACTTTTACTGCATTCCAAAGTAGGATGTGTATGTCAACAAAAATCATTTTGTGAGCTGTGCTAGTCTCTCTGTTTTTTTTTTTAATGAAATACCATTTTTACTTTGAAAGAAAGAATGACAGAGAAACTATGATTATGTAGACTTGGATATTTCGCTAACATTTTCTCAAAAATGAACTCAAGCCTGTCACTTCCACATAATCCACTGACAGTATTATTGCCAATGATAAAATGTAAGCTCTCAAGAGAAAATTAGAATTTCGTAGACCTTGTATCCACCAATGTAAGCTTGACAGCTTCCCAGCACTTCCAGCTCTTTCTGGTGGTATCTGTGGTAATATTAACAAATGTGATTCTGTGACAATTTTTAATTAAATGTATCAACACCAAAAGATCTACATCACTTGGTGAAACAAAGCTTTTTTTTTTTCAAAAAATCATGCATTAGTACAAGATCCATTCAACGTGCAAAATAGACCTATGGGTTTTAATATAACAGAATATGAAATAGTCATGGATAATGTTTCATGTTCCACATTGCTGTGAGCCCCCAAGATAAAACCCAGATGAGGTTCCCCTCTTATCTTGTTTTATGTCCTTAAGAGCTTGACTTGTGACCGAGTGGATGCGCTCTTTCTTGACCTCTGCTATCCACGAGGTGTAATTTTTGTGTCACATCAGGCGACCAGTCTGAACATGACTGGTAACACAAGATAGGTGAGATTTTTAGCAGCACACTTTTTGTTCTGAATGCATTCAGCTCTCTGAGCAATTTGTCTTATTAGAAAGTCCCATCCATAAGGAGCTTCTGTCATCTCAACACTTGCTGCCTGATTAGTCCTGGGAAAGTCCAATCCCAGGAGAGCATATCCAGTGTCACTGATTAACAGATCTGTGACTGGCGGCCCCCCATAAATTTGTGGGGTAGCAGAGCTATCATATACACAGACACCATCCTTAACTGTCTGTGGCAACAAGAGTCTTTTGCTATCTTAGCTTATTGCTGGGAGTGAATTTTTTATTTTTTTGCGGAGGGGGGGCTCTTTGAGACTACTCGTCTATACCCTCTCCAGAACACAGCTCTTATTTCTTTTCTTTTCCTTTTTCTTTCTTTCTTTCTTTCTTTTTTTTTTTTTTTTTTTTTTTTTTTTTTTTTTTTTTTTTTTGTTAAACAGAGGCTCACTTTGTTGCCCCAGGTAGAGTGCAGTGGCATCATCACATCTCACCGCAACCTCAAACCCCTGAGCTCAAGCGATCCTCCTGCCTCAGCCTCCCAAGTAGCTGGGACTACAGGCATGAACCACCATGACCGGCTAATTCTTTCTACTTTTAGTAGAGACGGGGTCTCACTCTTGCTCAGGATGGTCTTGAACTCAGGACCTCAATAGATCCTCCTGCCTCAGCCTCCTTCCCAGAGGCATGAGCCACCACACCCAAACACCTCTTATTTCTAAACCCAGATAATTACTTCCTACTTTTCATGAAGAGACTTACTGGATCCAGTTGCTAGGAATAAATATACCAAATGGAAATTATTTCTGTGCTCTTGACTTTCTGAGGAACCCATTTCCCTTTTCCTTCTATGGATAGCTTTTGATCTCCTGTCTTCTCTGTCTGTGGGGCACATGGGGTTTTTGGGCCTTTGTGTGCAGACAGTCGGCTGAGGAGCTGAGATCCTAGAGAATACACCCAGACAGAATGGGCTGGACCCCATTTGCGACTAGGGAAATTTTCCTTTCTTTGAGATGTCTGTGGGGTGGTTCTGGCTCTCATGAGGACAGCGTTGCACTTCTTTGGAGATGCCTAGTCCATCCTTGGTTAACTCATAACTTTGGTTATAGCTTATGGGTTTTTGTGATTCCTTTGGAATGGTACCTCTGGTTTAAAAGAAAGAAAGAAAAAAGTTAAAAGGCCAGGAATATTGGCTGGTTGTCCTGGCTGGAATCTGATAGGAGATTTGAAAAGGTTTTTCAAATAGCTCTATGGTCAAAAGTCAGCTAACTTTAAAACTGACACTCAGGCTATATATATATATATTTTTTTTTTTTTTTTGAAAAAAATAATGCCTTTCTGCTTTTTCTCTTTTGGATCCTGTTTTTTGGAATTTTTTCCAGTTGACTGAAGCTCTTTTTAATTATGTGACTGGTCCCTCTGTTCCTTTCCTGTTGGTATAATTTTTGCTGAAGAAAAAAAAATGTAAAAGTCATTGGACTTTTTGGAAAGCTTAAAAGTATCTCAGTTGGCTCCTCTAAGAATTATTCCTCCATTTACTTCCACTTCTCATCCTCCCTCCTTTGGTGACACATGAGGAGATTAAGAGGGGACTTCTAATGACTCCGAGACCCGTTGAGGAACACAGGAGAAGGCACCACACACCCTCTCTGGGGTCCTGTGTCTTCCTTGTGGAGTCTAAAGAGACACAGGCAGGTTCCTCTCGGGCCAAAAGCTCTTCTCTCTTTTCTTTGCCGCTTTCTTCTCTGCCCCACACCCAATGTCTTTGGAGGCCAGACTCCAGCTTTTCTGTGTCTCTCAGCCTCCACCCAGGTCAGAACCCGAAGTTCCTCTCAGAGACCTAAAGCCTCTTAACTTGGGCTGTCTTACCCTGATTCTAGAACTTTCCAAGGATCAGGAACATTATCCCTGATACCAAAGTCCAGGCTAGCGTCTGGGTTTTACACCCTCAACCCCAACCCCAAGTGTCCTGTCCCTTCTCAGGATGTCACATGAGAGCTGCTTCAGGGCCCGTAGGAGGTAATGCATAATGTCTGCATTTCCTGACTCTTCCCTCAGATCCCCCAAAGACATATGTGACCCACATATGTGACCCACATATGTGTGGCATCACCCCAGCCCTGAAGGGGACGTCACCTAGGTGCTGGGCCCTGGGCTTCTACCCTGCAGTGATCACACTGACCTAGCAGTGGGATTGGAAAGACCAGACCCAGGACACAGAGCTTGTGGAGACCAGGCCTGCAGGGGATGGAACCTTCCAGAAGTGGGTGGCTGTGGTGGTGCCTTCTGGAGAAGAGCAGAGATACACGTGCCATATGTAGCACGAGCTCCTGAGATGGGGTAAGGGGTAGGGGGTGGGGGTCACATCTCTTCTCAGGGAAAACAGGGGCTCTTCTGGAGCCCTTCAGCAGGGTCAGGCCTGAGCCTGGGGTCAGGCCCCTCACCTTCCCATCCTTTCCCAGAGCCACTTTCCCAGCCCAGAGTCCCTGTGATGGGCATCATTGCTGGCCTGGTTCTCCTTGGAGCTGTGGTCGCCGCTGTGATGTGGAGGAAGAAGAGCTCAGGTTGGGTGGGGCTCAGAAACCAATACCCCAAACCAATACTGCACTTTGACATGCTGAATTGAGGAAGAAGCCTCAGGGTCTTTCTGACCTTCTCCTCCCTTTTCTCAATCTTCTGCCTCTCCCAATACACAGGATGAAGTTCCTTTATCTGCCTGAAGTCCAGACCCACCAAACCAAAGAAGAAAACAATTATCTCTAGTCCTTTTTCTGAGTTTTTATTAACTGAGCTCATATCTCAGGAAGAAAGACTCAGGTCTGTCAACACACGTGGACAGACTTTTATCACAAACCATTGTCTGCTCTCTGGGCCCAACAGACTTTGTCCCAGGCCATTGTATGTTCTTCAAATCCATTAAATTCCCCTAAAAATCATTTACCATGCCACACTTTCCCATCTCCCTTTCCCCTAAGAAGAGGGGTATAAACCATCTGTACCACATCGCACAGTGGGGTAATCACTCTGTGATTTTCTCCCCATGCACATTAATAAATTTGTATGCTATTTCTCCTAATAATTTTCCTTTTGTGAGTTGATTTTTCAGCAAACCTTCAGAGGGTGAAGGGGAAGTTTTCCTTTGGCTGCTACATATGTGTTAGTACAAGATCCATTCAATGTCAAAATAAACCTGTGGATTTTAATGAAACAATATTAAATATTCAGTGATAGAGTTTCAGGTTCAACACTGCAAATAACCTTTAAGAAGCTAACGCCTGTGTCCTTTTAGTGTAGTATTGAAGATGAATATCCACAATTCTCTGAAAAATGTTACGAAAAATATTCCACCTACATATTTGTGTGAGGCTGGATTTTTTTTTCATATACTCCAGCCAAAATAAAATGCTAAATGCAGAAACAGATATGAAAATCCAGTGGTCTTCTAATGAGACAGACAAGAAAAGGACTTATAAAAATGTAAATACAGAAAGATCTACTCTTTTCATTATACTGTTTCATTTTGGAAAATAGTTAATTCTCATAAAAACATCACTTCTGCTAGCACACAATCTGTTATTAATATTCTAAATGAATTAAATATTTTCAAAAACAGCTTTAATTTTCAAAATGGCAGCTATTAATAAATATAACCGGCAAAAACAAAATTACCTTTGGGATCCTCACTGATTCCTAAGAGCATATAGAGATCCTGAAACCAAAACATTTGAGAACCACTGATTTAGACAGCTCCCGGGCCAGGATTCAGATAGACTATGTCTGCGGTCCCCAACCCCGGGGCGGGACCACTGCTGGTTAGGAGCCCCGCACAGCAGGAGTAGAGGGTGGGCAAGCAAGCCAAGTTTCATCTGTGTTTACACCCGCAGCGCCTGAGCTCCGCCTCTTGTAGCATCAGCGGGGGCATTAGATTCTCATAGGAGCGAAAACCCTACTGTAAACCGCACGTGCGAGGGATCCGGGTTGCCGGCTCCTTTTGAGAATCGAATCTTCCCCCCGCCCCGACCCCAGTCTGTGGAAACATTGTCTTCCATGAAACCCCACCCCGGTGCCAAAAAGATTGAGGACCGCTGGAGGATGTAACAACGGGTGCTTGATGTGGAAGGAGATGGGTCTGGACAAAGTCCCAAATCCACGGGAGTGAGGAGCTCTCAGAGTCTCAGGCCCCAAGGGTGTGGTCTGAGGTTGGGAAGCCAAGGAAGATTTCCCACTGCCCCGGAGTTTCTCCTTTTTCCTCTCCCCATCTGTCGGGATTTCGCTCCTGGATACTCATGACGCGACCCCCAGTTCTCACTCCCATTGGGTGTTGGGTTTCTAGAGAAGCCAGTCAGCGTCGCCGCGGGGGCGTTGGATTCTGGTAGGAGCACGACTGCCGGCTGCGGGGATTCGGGCTGAGTGCTTCTGCTGAGTCTGGTGCCCGATGATCTGGGGTGGAGCTGAGGCGGTGGTGCTGGCGCAGGGCAGTGGCTGCGAAACAGATTTTCGTTGGCACAGAGGTTTGACTGCACAGACACGAAGAAGAAACAATGCTTGCAAACGCGTATCAATCGTGTCAAGGCCATATCTGCCCCCTTCCCGCTCCATGGAGGCATGGTCTTCTTCCATGAAACCAGTCCCTGGTGCCAAAAAGGTTGGGAACCGCGGTTTTAAGATGTCAATTAATACTGTGTTTTCTCTGTGGCTATCTGAGGGCTTGGGCGGTGTGGAACACGTGGGGTTTGACTTGTTCCGTTTGCCGGCTGCATGCTTTGAATGCATTGGAGAGGGAGGTGTGTGTGAGACAGGCAGGTGTGTGTGTGTGAGAGAGATGGGGGTGTGTGAGAGAGAGAGGGAGGTGTGTTTGTGAGAGAGGGATGTGTGTGGAGAGAGAGATGGGGGAGTGTGTGAGAGACAGAGGGAGGTGTGTGGAGAAATCTTTGGATCCTAGATATTGGACTAGTGAGTTTTGCTCGTCTCATGGCTTGAGTTTTAAAATTAAGGCTGTAAGGTCCTGTATACATGTGGGTACGTCTTTATGTATGCATATGTGTATGTCATTGTCTGTTGTCTAAGGCACCAATTGGCTTATAAATGAGCACTCATAAATTTAAAGAACTAGCCCAAATGCTTTGCCAGTTTGCATGACTTTAGAAATCTTTGACAAATAAAAATAGTTTTAAAATTATTGGTAAAATATAACGAGAACAACTCAAAATTTAATTTAGACATTCTTCTGAACATATTGGTCAAGTAGGTTTACACTATCAACTAAACGGTTAAGACCATAAAAGTGTTGCTTCGGTGATATTTTCAATACTTGCTTAACTTGTCTATAAGCGTATGACTTTAAATTTGAGCCTTTAGGCTATGGTGAGGCCTAGAAAAAAACACCACCTGTTTTTCCTGGCCCAGCTCTGCTAATAAGATTAGATACTACAGACATTGTCTTTTGTCTTGGGCTCCGTATCTGATACATAATTAAAATTGCTTACCTCCTAGGTTTTCCACTAAAAATGAGAGTTACTAAGAATTAACATTATGGTTAATGCATGTGATTATGACTACTAGACGTAAGAAAAACAATTCTATATGCAAAGTATATCAAGAAAAGTAAGACATAGTCTTTGATTAAAAAATGGTAAAAATCATAAAAGGCTTATAGAAATCTTACCTTAAGATTAAACTGATTAAGATTAAATAGATTTGTTTATAAAGTTTTATTGAAAGTAGCTGTAATATTAATAATATCCTAATATAAGGGTAAAATTTGGTTGTCTCTTTTAAACAAGACTTTCATGTAATATTAATAGAGACAGTAAAAGATTTTTGTTCACCTTTAAACTGTGAAAAAAAAGAGGGGAGAGAGAAAGTGCGATGGATTCAGTTTATCACTTTCTTAGCTTGTCTTGCAGTTTGTCTCATGATAGTTTGGAAATCTGAGTCTCCTCTCTCTTTTAAAGAGTAAAGTTTTTGCTTTTTAAAATCTTTGAATTATCACTTTGGCTAAATGAATGGTTGTTATTTTACAATAACCTAGTTTTCTGTTTTGTGATAACAATTGTTTTAAATCAAAATTAAAATCTCAAGTCTTTATGACTTCAGAGTAGCTTTTTAGGGTCACTGAAAGTCCAAGAGAGACAGAGTAGGCTTATTTGGTATGTTAAAACCATGCAGGAAGCATTGTCAACTATGAAGTGGTGTTTAAGTATCTTTGGGTTATGTTTGCATAAACATGTTTCTAATATGTGTTCCAAAATTGTATGAGATTCCTATAGTTCCAAGATGATATGTCTTTTATCTATCTATTTATTTATTTATTTATATAGAGGACTGATACGATTAGATTTGTTTTAAAAAGATGATTGTTTTCTGATATGTTTTGGTGTGTGTTATCGGTAATAACTATAGTTATTATATTATACTGTTGTATGCCACAAAAATAACCAGATTTCTTCATCGATTGTCTCTTTAACCATGTCTATTCTAAGACTTTGTCATCCACACACAATTATTATTTTACTTTTTTTTTTTGAGACAGAGTCTCTCTCTGTTGCCCAGGCTAGAGTGCCGTGATGTCAACCTAACTCACAGCAACCTCAAATTCCTGGGCTCAAGCAATCCTCCTGCCTCAGCCTCCTGAGTAGCTAGGACTACAGGCATGCGCCACCATGCCCGGCTAATTTTTTTTTTTCTACGTTTTTAGTTGTCCAGCTAATTTCCTTCTATTTTTAGTAGAGATGGAGTCTTGCTCTTGCTCAGGCTGGTCTCGAACTCCTGAGCTCAAATGATCCACCGGCCTCAGCCTCCCAGAGTGGTAGTGTTACAGGCATGAGCCACTGTGCCTGGCCTATTATTTTACTTTGATTCTCCTCGAAAGGTGGGTTTTTAACTGGCTACAGTCCAAAATTTGCTTCTTCACAGAAAGTCATGGAAATAACTGACAAGTAGTCTTAATACAGGTTTGTGAAAACTTTGGAGATCATACCATTTCAACTAGAAAAACTTCCAAGTCTTTAATTAGAAAGCTGATAACATTCATGAGGATTGTAATCCAACCTCACAAGAACAAAAATTAATTGTATGGAACTGAACTAATTTTTTATGACTTTTTGTTTGAAACATTGCTGATTCCTTTTGCGTTTTGTTTTCTAGAAGTCAAGAAAACTTTTTTCTTCTTTTCACTTATTTATAGCTTATAACAAATTGGCGAAGTATATTTTCATGAGCAATTTGAAAAATTTATTTTTCTCTCTACTTGTTTACTCCAGAATTTGGAAACTATTTGTAAGAATTCTTAATTTATAGTGATATAGTTACTTAACATAAGTTCAATAAGAATCTGTTTTCTTTCATAACAGGACAGAATTAGAGATGCTGGTTATGTTACCAAAGCTTTGACTGGAAAGGTGTATTTTCAGATATGCCCAGATTGTTTTGAGGAATTAGGTTGACTTTATAAGGCCAAGAAAAAGCCCTTTTAGAAAAGCAGGCCTAAACAGGCCTAGTACCTCATCTGTAACATTTCCTGATCTGTGGTAAGTAAAGAACACCACTTTCTAAAAGGTCCAGGAACCCCAAGTTACTTTGAGATCTTAAGAAAAGAGTAATTTACCCCACCTACAGGCACAGATAAATCCTTGGCTTGACTAGAGAGGCTTTTAAGTCTATCCTGATATCCCTTTCAGAAAAGTTCCAGCAAAGCCAACTTTAAAAAAGGAAAGCCTGTATGGTCAATAACTATTCTTACTTCACTTTATGCAAATAATCAGGCCCAGAATAATGAGACTAAAACTTATTTTGTAAGTGACCTGATCCTACTATGTTTTATTTCTGGTAAAAATGGAAAACTGGAGAGAGAAAAAATTATGTTTCAGAAGAAAAAATAGTAAATCCATTACTGGATTCCAGCCTTGTCCATTATTTTTAAGTTCTGTTATTTGCCTACAATATGGACTGGATCCTGCATGTCTTCCTGGATACAAGTCTCCAAATAATGTTTTTAAAATTTTCCTCCATTTTTCTGACTTGGAATCACTGGAAATTAAAAGTGTGCTTTTTTTTTTTTTTTTTAAACCTTACGTACTAAAGCCAGACAGGTTAGGCTTCAGGAGAAATAACAGCAACTTGCATATAAACAGCTCTCATGCCTACTCATATGTGATGTGGACTTCTCAGCGAATCCACTCGAACACCCAGTGCAAATTGCAGACCAGGAAAAAAATCTGTCATATTGACACTATATGCTCTCACTTCACCTGAATATGCTTTGAGATCAACATCTAAAAAGCTTTTTGAAAGGCTGTTCTCTGGACTCAAAGACTGTTTATAGTTTGCTTTAATCATTAACCTTTGTTTTCTTTTGTTTCCATAGAAATGCCTCTTACTAAATTTCTCATTGCTCAAATCATATAGAAGCCAGACTTTGGTGAAAGTTCATCTGCCTGAAAGGAGAACTATTTAACTGACTGGTCTATTTTCAGGACTGAGAAACCGGTTCTATGGCTTATAAGATGATCCATGCACCCAATTTCTGGACTGCGAACTTCTTGAGGAAGTACAATACTATGGAATGATGGAGCTCAGAAAACAGAAACCCAAAATGAAGGGCTCAGGAGCAAAAGTTCTTCTCTGACCTTCCTTTGTCCTCCTGCTTCTCAGTTCCATTCTTCTCTAAGGCTAGCCATGGAAACTAGAATCCCTCTTCCCCAAGGTGGGTCATAAAAGCCAGGACCCCTTTTCCCCAAAGCCAGCCATAAAACCTAAAATTATTCTATGTAAAAACTGGCCATAAGGAAATTATCTAACCTTTGTTTAACTATAGGTCATTCATAAGACCCCCATTGCAGAGAGGGTCCTGCCCCGTACCCAGAAGGAAGGAATGTATGCTCAGACAGGCCAAGAAGAATCTAGAAAGACAGGCCTTGCTGGATTTCCCCACTCAGCCGTTTAGCATTAGATCATACTCTTTTTATCCAATCATATTTCTACATGGCTATCCTTACTTTTCTGAACCTAAGCATAAAAATGGACAATTTTCTCCATATCTTTGATTTTCGTTCTGAAGGCTCCTGTGTATATACATTAAAATACATTTGTGAATTTTTCCTCCTATTAATCAATCTACCTCATGTGAGTGATTTTTCAGCAAACCTTAGGAGGGTAAGAGCCTTGCTCCTTACAGCATCTACCACCAGCTGGGTAATGCCCAATCCAGGGTCTCTATCTGTTCCTATCAAGATCCATTTGCTACCTCCCAGGGCTACTGGTATCAGTCTACATTGCCAGCTAAGTATTTTCAAGGCCTTCCCACTAGGGAATCTGCCACGTAGCCATGTGCTGTCTCTGTCTCCTTTCTTGGCAATCAGAACAGTTCTTATGGATATTTTGTGCTGGGGGGGGTGGTGGTGCAAGAGGAATATGTCTAGCTTCAGCCCATCTCTGCATTGCTGCAGCCCCCAGTATCCGCTTGTATCATGGAGCCAGGTGATCATCTCAAGTAAGCATGTGGATTTTTTTGCTTTTGTTGTTAGAAATGGGGTCTTACTAGGTTGCCCAGGCTAGACTCGAACTCCTGGGCTAAAGCAATCCTCACACTTCAGCTTCCAGAGTAATGGGGACTACAGGTGCATGCCTGGCAAGCATGTAGAGATAAATGATTATGAATTTCAATCACTTTTCAAACTTGGAAGGAGCTATTCTGAAGGGCATCAACATGTCTTACCTTAACACACTCTGAAATCATCATAGTGATTTCCACAGGACTGTGCCCTATATGGACACTCCTTTCATAAGTCAGTTTTCCATTGCTCTCCTGCCTAATCATGTGGCCAGGCCATTGGTCATCACCCTAAATCAGTAAAAACTGAAATATAGGGGCTTTTATCATTGTTCAATTCTTCCAACACTGCCAGGAAAACAGCATGCAATTTGGCCCACTGAGCAGGTCTGTTTTTACCTGCTCTGATCAAAGGGGCAGCCTTCCAAACAGGATGTTATCTATTCTTCCTGGAACTGCTGTGCACAAACCAACCAGCTCTTTGTGGGTCAGTTGACTGATATTACAGCTCAAATCCCAGGGCTGTCTGCTGCAGAGTTCCCTAATGCTCGGGGGAGGCCAGTGTTTTATTTTATTTACACCTCCAATTGGTTGAATAAAGCCCACCCACATTATGGAGGGTGATCTGCTATACTCAAAGTCAAGCAATTTATATGTTCATCTCATCCAAAAACACCCCCAGAGAAACATCCAGAAGAATAGTTGACCACCTATCTGGGCACCATGGTCCAACGAAGATGACAAATAAAATCAATTATGATATTCCCTAGGCCAATGTCTAGAAGAGTGTTTCCAACTTCTTCCTTTAGAATTCTAATAGTTTCATTTCTTAGGTTTAAATCTGATAGCCAGCGTGAGTTGATTTTTGTGAGAGGTGAAAGGTGTGGATCCTGGTTCAGTCTTCTACATGTGGCTATCCAGTTTTCCCAGCACCATTTATTGAATAAGGATTCTTTTCCCCAGTGTATGTTTTTGTCTGCTTTGTCAAAGATTAGGTGGCTATA
>RJWJ010013148.1:0-40480 GCA_004363605.1 Indri indri
TGGTTTTCAATATTCAACATCTTTCCACTTCATTCCTACACTTTCCAAGAGAGCCTCTGGTATAGTCACATTCATTTTCCAAACAGATTATTCACATTGTCGTCACTTTATCATTTAGCACGTGCCATCTCTCAGCTTGGAACATTGTGCCCACATCTCTACCCATGTAATTTCTGCATGTCCTTCAAAGTTTAAACTGGACTTTGGATTTCTGTAAAGATTTGCTGACTACTTGCGCCCACAAGAGTTTCTCAATGCCCCTCTGATCCCTATACTGTTTGACACTTTTATACTGACTTTTTATTATTTTTTTGTGAATGTGTATATGCTCCGTTCTGTCTTTCCACTTGGTTTAAGCTTCTAGAAGTCAAAGGCCAGATATTATAGCCCTTTATATTCTCCAAATTATATAACACAACATTTTACATACAGTGGTATACTTAGTAGAAGTTGATAATAACCTGATTTTTCAGTAATTGATAGGATTTTATTAGCATACCTACCATAATTATAATTTTATTTTGGCTTTCTATCTTAAAGACAGATCAGTTTATATCATAAGGGAGTTTGGTGGTGGTGGTGGTGGTGTGTCTGTGTGTCTGTGTGTTTGTGTGTATGTGTGTGTGCACTCTTACATGCACATGCTCATACTTCAAGTTACATAGCTATGCCAACATTTCCAAAGCTGGCATTCAGGATATGTTAGTAGTTGTGTTACTACTACTTCTATTACAACTAATAGTAATAAAAATAATTTGGAAATGTACTGTATCTAAATCTTCCTCGTACAGAGTCATGCTATACATCAAGTTTCTGAAAAGTTCCTTGGTAAAGGTGCAGCTGGGGATTTATAAGCTGTATTAATTAAAATCACCATGTTTGTGAAAATTTTTTTCAGAAGTTTTTTTCCTCAAATGTTAGTATTTTCCAAAGAAATCTCTTCAAATGTTTATGAGGGAGTTGGAGTTGAGCAGGAAAAAAAAACATGCCACTTTTCAAAAAGAATAACAGGAATATTTACAATCGTTTCATATGAAAGAAGGGAAATCCATGAATCCACATCTGTCAGCCTTCAAATTTTTCTTCCAAATGAAACTGATTTAAATAATACTATTCTAATTCTGTCAGAAAAAATTATATAAACATCTGTAGACTTCTTATACAATTCTCTAAGAAATATATTGACTGTAAATCCCATATTGGACTCATAACCCTAAGGCTAAAAAAATCCAGATCTTGAAATTATTACTTTAATTTTATACCCAAATATCAACTTGCTTTTTTAAACACAAATAAGGCAATAGGAAACCAGAGAACAAAATCCTTTAAGTTACATAAAGGCTACTAAAAGTTAATACATTTCAGAATAAAGATATGTGCTCTGGCCATCACAGGGCAGAGTGAAAAGATCATAAAATTTTTGAGTCAGACTTACTTGGGAAGTTCTACTACCAACCAGATATGTGACATTGAACAAATTACTTAATCTTTCTGAGTCTCAGTTATTTCACCTATAAAACTGAAAGGAACACTCAGCACATGTAGGGCCTAGAAAAAATATTAGTTTTTTTCTTGCTTTGTTCTTTTTCTTTTTTCACCAAAGTTTAAATTGTCTTATACAAAGTAACCACATTTTTAGAACACTAAATTCTGCTGAAAAGAAGTTATTATAAGTTAAGCCAAAAACATGTATTCTATAACCATATATCTTAACCATAAGTACTTGAGGAAAACCATATTGCAGGCAAAACCCTTTTACTCTGCCCTGTGTGGGCAGATATGTGACCTTGAACAAGTTACCTAATCTTTTTGAGTCTCAGTTATGTCATCTATAAAACTGAAAGTAACACTCTCTCAGCACATGTAGTGCTAGAAAAAAGATTACTTTTTCTCCTTGCTTCATTTGTTCTCTCTTTTCTTCCTTCCTGCCTTTTTCCCTGTCTATGACCCAAAGGCATGCCATGATACTAATATACTCTGTGAGTTATCAGAAAGGAAAATTAACTAATTTTGTGTTCTGTACATATATTATTAAGTGCTTTTACTGTAGTCTGATTATTAGAAATTAATTTTAAAAGTTTCTAGCTATGTTGACATCAGTTAAAATAGGGATAGTTATTTACTCAGATTACCTTCAATTCTATCCATCGTGGACAAATAAAGGTTTACAATGATATTAAAATAGATTTTAAAGAATACGTTTGAAATCAGGCAATACCATAGGCAAAGAGGAAAACACCATGCAATCAGAAAAGGTGATATGGGAATGAAAAAAATTAATTTTGATACAGTCCTTTACAGTTTAAAATGGTTTATTTGTACAGTGAATAAATTTTCTGAAATCTCACTGTGTACCACCTTTATGCCAGGTGCTGGGGATTAAAAGATGAATAATATCTGGCCATTTACCTCAAGAATCTTACAGATTAATAAAGAATTGACATGCAAATAAACATTTCCCTTTCAAAGTTCACATGAATAACATAAAAACATGAGAGGTATTATAGAATGAGCAGGGTAGTTAACATTATCTGAAGTGGGTTGCTGCACAGAAGTTGCTTAATTTGAGGTTTGAAACACAAATACTGCTAATAATCAGCATTTAAAGCTGACAGGGAGGTAATGCATCATGCCCATTTCAGAAATGAGGAAGCTACCTGAATTAAGTGACTTTCACAAGGTCACAGAGCTTAAACCAGGCCTCAAAATCAAGTGTAACAACTAAAGCAGTGCTCTTTCCACATTATCAAGCACTCACTCCAATGTCTCTGAACCATACTCCTTCTATTTTTAAGTGGAATTTAAAATAATTTTCCATTCAACAATATAAACAGTTTGTAAAACTACTGTATATTACTCTTGGATTCATTAATGAGGGACATGATAGAATTATCATGTATAGTGCCAAAAAACTATAAGTCCACTCTCACAGAATGAATGTTTACCTCATCTCAACTTAATGCAGAAAATTTTGTCCAAGAGGTAAAATTACAGAATATTTAAGAACTGCTTATATTCTTTAGGAATGCAGTCTTGGTGAAGGCATAATGGCTAGGGTAAATAAATCACCTCACTAAAAGAACAATTTAAAATACTTATGATTTCAAATGTATTGAATTGAGTATTATTCTTGACCTGCTTATCGTAAGCTTTTCCTTAATATAGGATCCCTGTTATACTCCTTTAACCAACAACTGTATATGAACATTGACCATTTAAGTATAGCAAAATCCCAACTGACTCTCACAAGCATTCCTTTTAAAGTAAAAATTCAATGTTTTTGCAAACTGGAGACACTTTTTCCCACCTTGACATAACGTTTGGTGAAACAATGCATTTTGAACCTAAGACACTATAGTTTTTCCAATATTTAATACAGCTACTTCATTCCCTATGGATTTTTCAAGTTCTATGAATATCATTTCTATTCTAATTCTTTTTGAATTATTCTTACAAGAAAGCACACAAAAATAAGAACATGACGTGTTTATAATATTTCATATGCTAGGACATTGTAACATTCCTATACCTGAAATAGAATTATGGTTTTCTTTCCAAATGTAAGCTATAACTATTAAGATTGAATTTATGAGCCATAAAAGTTTTTAGACAAAAATTATAGATATTTGGTGATATCTCTTACTTTTTGAACTTGACCTCACTTAGCCAATGTATGCCCTTCTTCAAGTTACAAAGTTATAATTTGAAGCCATTAGTCAAGGTCAGAACGAATAGATCAATACAGGAATGCTTGCTTTTCTTGCAACTTTCTTGAAACACAAAGTTCTTATCTTCTCAATGTATAGTGTACATTTAGAGTACCATACGGTAAAATGTAGTACCCATATGGGTACCATATTGAGAAATGCAATTGCAAAGATTCCTATTACCCAATTAGAATGATGTTATTCTATGCTCAGATGAATCCTTCTACCATTGAATTTTTTCTCTTTTTGTATATTAAAAATTCTTTAATAGTTCATGACATTATGAGTTTATTCATATTCAAGGAGAAATTTTATCTGTATAAATATATGCCCCTATTTATCAAATATTTTAAACCATGAGAGCATAAAATTTTATATACCTATATACCACAGACATTTACATTTATAAGTAAAGACAATATTAACATGAAAAACATAATTATTACCGTGAATATAATATATATATACATAAAATGATATATATATGTGTGTGTGTATATATATACATATAAAAAATGCCAACTCAGAAGAGAGATAGATGCACAGATTCCTGATGACACTTATGCCCAAGTGTCTACTTACAAAGTTAGGGTTAGAGGAGGGTTGTCATCAGTGTCTATGTCCTTGGCTTGCCTCGGGGAACCTGCACATGAAAGTGCTGACAGAAGTGACATGCTGCCCACCTCCTGGCCCTTCCACACTATTTCTCTTACACTCCTAGGGACTTTAGGTGCTGGCAGCAGCAGCAATGCCTCTTCTATGTGTTGAATAGGAATAAACATTATTAATGGGTGTGTCCTGAAATTATACCCTCTTCCTTCTAGCTTTTTGGGAGCAAAATGTTCTTGCTTGCCAGCTACCTCTAGAAGTGTCTTAGAGGAAAAGGGAAAATGCAGAGAAAGTATAAGAAATCAAGAAATCACACAGGCTAAGTGGAAGTAGGTAACAGATAAGTGGGTGAGATGGGGAGGCAGAAGAGAGACACAAGCACTGAGGCCATCTGTCAGAGACAGTTTTCTGAGGGATTTTGGTAGAAACCAGTAGTAGGGAAAAGGATTTTTAAAGATTATGCATTATTAATTTTCTCCTCTTTCTAGAATTTCCTCTGGAGTAATGTTTATCAAAAGGAGTGTTGTTGGTATTAGGAGAATAGTGCTTCAACGTGCAGAACTGTTCCACACATTGCAGGGTGTTTAGCATCTCTGGTGCCACCAACTAAATGCCAGAAATATTCCTCATCATGATAATCCAAACCATTCCCACACATTTGCAAGTCTCTCCAAGGAGGTACTATTGCCACTAGTTGAGAAACACGGCTCTGGAAATGGAGTAAAGAGGAAATAGAGCTCTGGAAATGGGTACATATATTTATGAACTGTATTTCTTTAAATGCAATGCAAATTGAGCCACAAGGAACCCAAAGTATATTCCAATTACATTTTTATAACATAACCCTCACATATATTGGATTTGGGGAAACTGGATAGTAGATATGTTTTTTTATATGCATAAGAAAATGAGCTTTAAAATGAAAAGAAAGAGATGCATTTCTACGGCAAATAAATGATGTTAAAGGCAAACAGGAAAAACTGAGAAAGGTAGTCATTTACTGATTCCCTGCTATACGGTGTAATTTATCTAAAATCACAAGATGGTTAAGTGACAAGTCTAGTCTCTAAACCCAGGTTGGTATGATTGCAAAGCCCATGATTTGTTATGTTTTGACATGAATTCAGTGAAGTGGTAAGAAAAACAAATTTAGAGAAGACTTTAGAAAATGTGAGTACAAGCAAAAAGAATAATTTTTTTCTCCAGGTTTAAACAGCATCCAAACCTATCCTCCTATGTCTACTCTAGTAACATTAGGTATCATGCCCTCTATCAATAAATTTGGGAAGATGTTGAAGAAAGAAAGCTGAGAAACTAAGCATGAAATTTCTCAGAAAGGCTTACTGTAAACTAATTTTATTATCAGCAAATGATTTAGAGAAAACTGTTGAAAAAAATACAAATCTATGTCCTAAGGTAAATGATATCTTGCCTTTCCTGAGCTAAGGGCCAGAAGCATTAGCATAAATGTATAATTACTTTAAATTCAACCAAAAATTTACTTATTATTCATTTCAATGTTACTTTGGAAAGAGATCCTCTTACGATATAAATTGCAGAGTATTAATTGGAAATCATCACCTTGTTTAGAACAATTTTCAGATGAAAGAGTTCTGAGCATGACTTGATACCCTTCTTTAACTTTCACATCCGACAGGGAGGAAATCCAAGCCCTGTCAAGAAAGCCCTGGGCGGGATTCCTGTCCAGCTGCTAGGATAGCACACTCATGTAACTAAGCCTGGTGGCCTGGAAGTGGTCAAAATGACAGAGGCAAAAGGCCCTGTAACTCCCATGAGCTCTCCAACATTACAAAGAAGATTTAAACGAATTTTCAAAGCCTTAGGATAATTATCATGAAAAGACTTCATTCATCAGACTGACACAGATTCCCACTGGTCAGTGTCATCACTAGTGCATCATTCCTTCTTATGGCATCTCCCTACAGTGACAGAGCCTAAGAATACACTTTACCAGAAATATTTCCACATGCAGTGTTTTTAGGGCAAGAAGTAATTTCTGACTTCTCATTATTGCCAAACAGGACTAGCCTGGCTTTCCTTGGCTCAGAAATCTGGTAGAAATCTGCTGAGTTGGATAGGATGCAGAGGATTCGACTTTATAAAATTATTATCCTTCCTATGGTAAGCATCGCAAATTCAGTGGACCACAAAAGACTGAATCTTTCATTTAAGCATTATCTTAGAAATTTATTTTTATTACTATGGCTGAAGAAATACTCTGAAAAGCAGAGAATCAGGATGTGTCAGGAAAATGTCTTTCTTTTTTCTGTAAAAATCTCCAAATATTAATAACAGATGGTAGAGCTAGAGAAAAAAATATCCATGATACTTATTAAGGATGGTAAAGATTTTATTCAAGGGGTACTATAGATAGATATACAGGTGAGCTACCACAATGGAGTTTTGTAGTAGGTGAAGGAGATTGAGCTTAGCTCTCAATACAAGAAAAAGTGGAGAGCCTACAGCCAAGGTATAGAGAGTTGGTCTATGGATGGAAAATTACTAAGAGGAAACATCAGGAGTAAGGGGGAGTTCTGGCTAGAGCTGTCTACCAGGATTTATGCTGAAGGCAGGCCAAGGGTGATCAGACATCACCCAGGGGTAGGGGGTGGAGGGTAAGGAACTTGGCCAGAGAGCAAGATTGATTAGATATCAGTTATGGGGTATTCTGCCTAAACTGACTTAGCAGGATTCTTGCTAAAATTAGACAATATGGAGATGAATACGGAAGTCCAAAAATCAGGACCTAGTTTAGAAGGCAGTTTCAGGAGAGCCTGACTAAGGTTTGTCCATGGAGATAATCTTTGTCAGTAGTGATGAAAGTAATAATAACACTGTCAAAGTAGTCCTTTCTGGTAGTAAGAAATGTGCATTTTTAGATGACTTTGGCCTGGGTCTGAAAATTTCATTGTACCTTAATTCCGCTAAAGACTTTTGAAAGAGGTTAAGTGGTAGATATATGCAAGTATGATTTTGTGAGTAAGTGTGTGTGTGAGAGAGAGAGAGAGGAGAAAGAAAAAAAGAAACAGATTTTTCTACTGGATTTTGGATTAAATAAGACACTTCATTTTACGCTGTAAAAATGATCTTTACTTTTAGAGACTGGGTCTATATAATTCACTTAAGAGAAACAAACTCAGGAAATACATATAATAAAATATCAGATTTGCTACCTTTAGCTGATTATATTATATTAACCAAATAAAATGATTTGTCAATCATTCTTTTTATGCCATTTTGTCAGTTTCTATGATATTGAGGAAAACTGGTTCAATTTGGGATACTCCTATGGTTCTTTTTATAGGCACAATTTTTAAAGAAGTCTGCAGAGTTGGTTTTCCTTCAGTTATTGAACTCATTACTCAAATGTCCAAATAGTAAGTACAGGTAATAGGCCAAGATGCAGGAAATAATAATAGCATCTCCTTTAGGAGACACTAGAAGAGCTCAGAAGGATTTCAACAAGGACTTTAAGAATTTTGTAGTTTTTTTTAATCAATTACTTTAGTCCACATAGAGTCTTCAAGTTGAAAAAAGTGTTAAGAGAGGAAGTTCTGTTTAAAATGAATTTTGGAAGTTTCCAGCTTCATTTAAATGGACTGTGAGTGATGAAAAACACAGTTCTTAAATATGCATTCTAGCACAGGTTCACCCCAAGTAGTTTACCCTTTCTCAGTTATGAAACCAGCTTTTAGGTCTCTTATTTAAGTATCTCATTTAGGTGCTCAATGGTCTTTTTACTCTTTACCAAGTAATCCCTTTGAAACAAAAATAATCTTGTCAAAATACATCCCAAATAACCCAAGAAGATGGCCTCTTTTGTGGCAGTGACCTGATGAAAAATATCTCCTAAGGACAGTTCACATTGACCATACAGTAGTTCATGCTGTATAAATTATTCTTTCATTCCAGCATGAGTTAGAAGTCAATTTCCAGTCACTTGAGAAGCCTTGAAATAGATCACTGCTATAAGCTCTCTCACCTGTCATGTTATGGCAGTAAAGAGCACACACTCCTATTGTTTTAATAAGCAAAAGAAATGTCAGCAGCAATAGTCCAATCAGCCTGGGACAACACAGATTAACATGGCCATGTTCATCATTTAATTATTTGTTAAGCATCTAATGAATAGTTGGTCCTAAAATAAGCACTCTGGAGATTTTAGAGAGTATGGTCATTGCTGTCTGTGAATCTGCTACCTAAAAAGACCCAATTTAAGTATATGACATCCAATAAGATAATATAGTTGACCCTTGATTCAGCCAAGATAGTAAAGTGATACAAATAATGGGAAATTGCAGGTGATATAATCATAAAAAGAGCAGGAAAGAGCCTTAGAAATAATCTAATTTATTTCTCTTCATTTTACATATGGAGAAACTGAGGTTCAGGAAGTTAATGGCTTGGCTTCATTGTGGTCAATTGGAAGTTCAGGCTTAATATCCAGGTACTTGATATTTAAATGAGATCCAATTGAAGATAAGGCTCCTCGGGTTAGATTCCTTGGGTATGGTTCTAAATCCTTGGGTATGGGTAGTCCTCTGAATCTGCTCCTATACATACACACTCCATAAAATACAAAAAAAAGAAACAATAACCACAATACACAGTCCCACGTGAATAAAAAGGAAGCATTCTCTATTTTGTTCTACTGGTCTATGCCTCTTCTTTTGCACTAGTACTATGTCGTTTTGCTTACTATAGCCTTGTAGTATAATTTAAAGCCTGGTAAAGTGATGCTTCCAGATTTGTTCCAGAGAACCCAGATAAAAAAAAAACCATCTACCTATAACCAACTGATATTTGACAAAACAGACGACAACATATACTGGGGAAGGGAGGCCCTGTTCAATAAATTGTGCAGGAAAACTGGATACTGACATGCAGAAGAATGAAACAAGACCCCTATCTCTCACCATATAGAAAAATTAATTCAACATGGATAAGATACTCAAACATAAGGCATGAAACCATAAAAATTCTAGAAGAAAATGTAGGAAAATCTCTCTTAGACATTGGAATGGGCAAAGAATTTATGACTAAGATCCCAATGGCAATCACAGCAATAACAAAAATAAATAAACGGGACTTAATTAAATTAAAAAGCTTCTGTATAGCAAAGGAAATAATCAACAGAGTAAGTAGATAACCTACAGAATGGGAGAAAATATTCACAAACTGCACATCTGATAAAGCAGTAATATCCAAAATCTACAAAGAAGTCAAACAAATCAGCAAGAAAAAAGCAAACAACCCCATAAAAAACTGGTCAAAAGATATGAACAGAAGTTTTTCAAAAGAAGATAGACAAATGGCCAAAAAACAAATGAAGAAATGCTCGACAGAACTAATCATCAGGGCAATGAAAATTAAAACCATAATGAAATATCACCTTACCCCTGCTAGAATGGCCATTAATAAAAAAATCCAAAAAGAGTAGACGCTAACGTGGATGTAGAGAGAAAGGAATGTTTATACACTGTTGTTGGGACTGCAAATTAGTACAACCCTTATGGAAAAGAGTATGGAGATTCCTCAAAGAAATAAATATAGACTTAACGTTCAACCCAGCAATCCCACAACTGGGTATCTACCCAAAGGAAAAGAAGTCATTTTATTAAAAAGACACCTGCACTCGAATGTTTACTGCAGCACAATTCAGTCTCAAAGATATGGAATCAGCCTAAGTGCCCATCAATTCGTGAATAGATTAACAAAATGGGGGGGGGGGGTGTATACACACACACGCCATGGAGTACTACTAAGTTTTAGAAAGGGAAGAAATAATGCCTTTTGCAGCAACTTGCATGAACTGAGACCATAATCCTAAATGGAGTATCTCAGGAATGGAAAAACAAACACCACATGTACTCTCTAATAATTGGGAACTAATCATTAAGCACACATGGTCACAAAGAGATTTAAAGGTCATTGTAAATCAAGAAGCAGGGACAGGGAGGGGGAGAGGGGTAAAAGCCTACCTATTGGGTACAGTGAACACTATTCGGTTAATAGGCATACTACAAGCCCCGACTTAAGCATTATAAAAGGTAGCCATATAACAAAAACATTTTACTTCTTAAACTTTGAAATTTAAAAAAATCCAAACTGACAAAAAGAAAAAAGAATAGAAAAGAAAAGTAATGGGAGGCGCAGACAAGTCACCTGTTCATTGCAATTTTGAACTCCAGCTGGACAGGTGTTGTCACATACTTAATTAGGTTACAAGAGTACAAACTGGCTCTGAGGAAATGATTCTCCAAGTTTCAGTTCTTTCTTCTGGGCTCTTGGTTCCCCTCTTTCTCTCTGAGTTATCCTTCCTTTTCCATAAGAAATAACCCTGATTATAGCTGGGTATCTTTTGTAGCCTGATCCCTGCCCATAGAAAGCTAGGGCACTGGCTATAGAGGCTTAACATTGTCAAAGGTGTCATCACAATGATGACACTAAACTATTAAACAATCTGTCATGAAATGGAAATATGTCAAATAAGACAGAACATATCATGAATAAAGAGAAGAGTTAAATTTAACCATTTTCATTTTTAAAAAGACGTATAAACTTACAGTGGTATGACAACCATGGCCATAGCTTTTTGTTGGAGTGTCATCCCAAAATAAATTAACTTGAAAGACAAAAATAATACTTTTTAAAAACCTAATCTCTTTTATTCAAATTGATTTATTTGTAAAAATGCTCCACTTTTGTTTTGTTTTTATTCATGAAAATTCATAATTGAGATAAATGTACATGTAACAATCATCTCTTTAATAGATAAAAATGCAATTCATTTCTTAATCAATATTCAGTCAACATAGAACTTAATAAAGAAGAAAGATAAAGCAGAAGTTAACATAGTTAACAAAAAAAAGAGTCAGAGAAGCACTAAGCTGCTAAGTGGGAGGAAAAATAAGTTGGAGGACAAGGTGACAAGTTCTAGTAGATGAAATACAAAAGTAGATGACACTAATAAATACCCTCTTTCCTGAAGGTTTGTGGCCTTTCCATTTGCTCCAGAGACTGGGGATGTAAGAGGAATTAAAATCTCTTTGACAAGATATATGAATTTTTTATTCTTTCTTCCTTTTATATTCATAACCTAACACCTTTGGTAATTAGTCTGTAAATGCCTCACTAATAAATTTTAGACTTACGTGAAAGAATTCATTTGGGTGGTATATAAACTTTATTTTTAAGATGTAATTTATCAACTTAAGCTAATTAAACTCATGGTTGTCATACTTCCTATGTTTCTTGGAATTCGAATTAAGAATTTGATATCATATCTTTAATAGGTAATGAACATTTTGTGACATTTGTTTCTTCTAATTAGTCTATTAAAAATTGTATGAGAGTTGCCTGTTAATTAAAGAATTTTATTTGCACTAACAGAATTAATTAATTTTGAGCATTATTCCAACTAGCCAATGATTTTTCTGTTGTTTAAAAAATCACATCAAAAATTATCTATGTCAACTGTTCTATTCTCTTACTACTTTTAATTTTTTATTGGTATAGTCAAACCTTGATGTAGTGTCCATATAAATACCTACAACAGCAACTGGAAATACGCTGACACACACATACCTATATATATATATATTATACATAAACACATATACCACATATATACTGCATATCTAGAGCCATACTCTTAGGACAAAATGTTATACATGTAATTGATAAAAATTTCCCATTAGCATCATACTTTTTAAGGATCTTAAGGTACACTAAAGTAACCACAGAAAGTTTAATAAGAAGGGGCCATTAAGGAATGGGTAGAAAACAGATCATGTGTAAAATCGGAAGGAAAATATCTGTACCTTATGAACAGCTTATGTCCACATGCTAGTGAATAAAAAGAGTGAGTAAATGGGGAAATTTTATCTTGATATTTCTACCCTATACTTATGATTGCTCTGTTGACCCTGTACACATTTGCTTTAAAGGGTATCTGGCATATAAGCATTTTAATCACAATTATGAAAATGTTGGTAACTTCTCAACACAAAATATTTTCCTGAGTGTTCTTTTTTAAGTCAATCGCTTTTTTTTATTAACATTCTAACAGTAGTTGAAATATTCCATTTTTTCCTTTTTTATTTTTTAAAATATTTTCACTGGGACTGTTATTATTCTTTTAAAGTTTGCAAGGAAGATTTGATGTATAAATTATTTTTATCTATACCAAATTTTATGGATTATGGCTGCTTCCACTGTGAAGTTTGTTCACTGATTACTGTGGTCTGGATGTATCCCTCCAAAATTCATGTTAAAAACTAATTCCTATTGCAGTGGTATTAAGAAGGGGACATTTGGGGAAGTATCTTAGTCTGTCTGTGCTGCTGTACCACAATACCTGAGATTGGGTTATTTATAAATAAGAGAAATTTATTTCTCACAGTTCTGGAGTCCAAATCAAGGTGCTGGCAGATTTGTGGTCTGGTGAGAGCCCATTCTCCACTTGCAACATGGTGCCTTGTTGCTGCATCCTCAGAAGAGGAGAAACACTATGTCCTCATATGGCAAAAAGGAAAAAAGCTGAATGCTATGTGAGGACCCTGTAACAAAGACCTTAATCTCCTTCACCAGACAGGAGCCCTCATTACCTAATCACCTTTTAAAGGACCCACCTCTTACTAATATCACGTTTGCTATTAATATTATATTTCAACACATGAATTTGGGTTTTTTTAAATTTATTAGATATAATGAATAATATTTGATAGAACAACAAAGTGACTATAACAGTAAGTTAGGGTATACTTTAAAGTAACTAAAAGAGCGGAATTGGAATGTTCCTAACACAAATAAACAATAAAAGCTTGAGGTGATGGATGCCCCAATTAGCCTGTTTTGATTAATACACATTATATGCTTGTATCAAAACATCAAACGTACCCTAAAGATATATACAGCTATTATGTACCCATAATAATTAAAAATAAATTTTAAAAAGTTTGTATGAATACCAAGAGTTGTACATATTTATGGGATACATATGATATTTTGATACAGGCATAAAATGTATAATGATCAAATCTGGGTAATCAAGATATCTCTCACCTCAAAAATTTATCATTTCTTATGTTGGGAACATTTCAAATCTTCTCTTCTAGCTGTTTTGAAATATGCAATACATCGTTATTAATTATAGTCACCCTACTCTGCTATTGACCATTAGAACTCATTCCTTCTATCTAACTATGTTTGCAACCATTAACCAACCCTTCTTCCTCTCCCCTTCCCCCAACATTCCCAGCCTCTGGTAGCTTTCATTCTCTCCCTCCATGAAATCCACTTTTTAGCTCCCACATGTAAGCGAGAATATGTGATATTTGTCTTTCTGTGCCTGACATTTTACTTAGCATAATGACCTCCAGATCCATCCATGTTGCTGTAAATGACAGGATTTCATTCTTTTTATGGCTGAATAGTATTTCATTGTATGTGTGTGTGTGTGTGTGTGTGTGTGTATACACACACACACACACACACACACACATATCACATTTCTTTATCCATTCATCCATTGATGGACACTTAGGTTGATTGCATGTCTGGGCTATTGTGAATAGTGCTGCAGTAAGCCTGGGAGTGCAGCTATCTCTCCAATTTACTGATTTCCATTCTTTTGAATATGTACCCAGCAGTGGAATTGCTAGATCACAGGGTAGTTCTATTTTTAGTTTTTTGAGAAACAGCCATACTGCTTTCCATAATGGCTGTATAACTTGACATTCCTAGCAACAGCTTGTGAGTGTTTCTCGTCCTTTTCATCCTTGCCAGCATTCGTTGTTTTTTTGTTTTTTTTTTTTTTTTTTGGTTTTTGGATAAACGCTATTCTAATTTGGGTGAAATGATAGTTCATTGTGGTTTTGATTTGCATTTCCCTGATGATTAGTGATGTTGAACATTTTTCGTATACCCGTTGGCCATTTGTATGTCTTCTTTTGAAAAATGTCTGTTCAAATCTTTTGCCTGTTTTCTTCTAGAGATGTGGTCTCACTATTTTGCCCAAGCTGAAGTGCAGTGGCTATTTATAGGCATGATCATAGTACATTACAGCCTAAGACTCCTGAGCTCAAGTAATCCTTCTGCCTCAGCCTCCCAAGTAGCTGGGACTAGAGGTGCATGTCATTGTGCCCAACTTACCCATTTGTTTAATTGAAGTATATGATTTTGTGCTATTATTGTATTTTCTCTATATTCTGGTTATTAACCCTTTGTGAGATCAGTGGTTTGCAAATATTTCCTCCCATTCTGTAGGTTGTCTCCTTTACTTTGTTGACTGCTGTGCAGAAGCTTTTAAATGATGTAATTTCATTTGACAATTTTTCTTTTGGTTGTCTGTACTTTTGAGGTCTTACTCAAGAAATCTATACCCAGACCAATGTCCTGAAGCATTTCCCCAATGCTTTCTGATAGCAGTTTCATGTTTAACTTTAAATCTTTAGTCCATTTTGAGTTGATTTTTATATATAGCGAGAAATAGGGATCTAGTTTCATTCTTCTGCATTTGGATACCCAATTTTCCCATCACCATTTATTAAAGAGGCTATCTCTTTCCCAATGTATGTTCTTGGCACTTTTGTCAAATAAAGAGTTGGCCTTAATTGTGTAGATTTCTTTCTGGGTTCTCTATTCTGCTCCATTGGTCTGTGTGTCTCTTTTTATTAATTTTGAAGTCAGATGGCAATGTGATGCCTCAAGCTTTTTTCTTTTTGCTCAGGATTGCTTTGGCTATTCAAGGCCTTTCATGATCCTTGTGAATTTTAGAATTTCATTTCTATGGAGAATTTCATTGATATTTTGATAGGGATTGCATTAAATATGAAGATTACTTTGGGTAGCATGGACATTTTAACAATAGTAATTCTTCCAATCCATGAGCAAGGGGTATCTTTCTATTTTTGGTGACCTCTTAAATTTCTTTCATCAGTGCTTAACAGTTTTTATTGTAAAGATCTTTGACTTCTTTGGCTAAGTTTATTCCTAGATATTTTATTTATTTTGTTTTATTTTATTGGTTGCTATTGTAAATGGGATTGTTTTCTTGATGTCTTTTTCAGGTTGTTTGCTGTTGGCATATAGAAATGCTACTGATTTTTTTGTGTTGATTTTCTATCCTGAAACTTTACTGAATTCATTTATGAATTCTAACAGCTTTTTGCTGGGGTCCTTAGGTTTTTCTGAATATAAGATCATCACATGCACAAACAAGGACAATTTGACTTCTTATTTTTCAATTTGCATCACCTTTATTTTTCTTATAAAATCACTCTGCCTAGGACTTCCAGGACAGTGTTGTATAAAAGTGATGGATATAGGCATCCTTGTCTTTTCCAGGTCTTAGAGGAAAGGCTTTCAATTTTTCCCCCTTCAGTATAATGCTAGCTGTGAGTTTGTAATATGTGGCCTGTATTGTGTTGAGGCATGTTCCTTTTGTACTCAGTTTTTTGAGAGTTTTTATCAAGAAGGGATGTTAAATTTTATTGAATGCTTTTTCATGATCTATTGAAATTATGGTATCATTTTTGTTCGATTCTATTAATGTAATGCATCACATGTATTGATTTGCGTATGTGGAATCATCCTTGCATCCCTGGGATGAATCCCGCTTGATCACAATGAATGATTTTTAATGTGTTGTTGAATTGAGTTAGCTAGTGTTTTGTTGAGGATTTTTACATCTATGTTCTTTAGGGATATTGGCCTCTAGTTTTCTTTTTTTGTTGTTATATCTTTGTCTGGTTTTGATATTAGGATAATGCTGACCTTGTAGAATGAGTTTGGAAGTATTTTCTCCACTTCAAGTTTTTTGAAGTAGAATTTAAATTCTACTCAAACTCTTCAAAAATATTTGGTACAATTCAGCAGTGAAGCTATTAGGTCCTGAGCTTTTCTTTGATGGGAGACTTTTTATTATTGCTTTTATCCCATTACTCATTATTGGTCTCTTCAAGTTTTGTATTTCCTCATGGTTCAATCTTGGTAGATTGTATGTGTCTACGAATTTGTCCATTTATTCTAGGTTTTCCAATTTATTCATGTATAGTTAGTTCATTCAACATATGAGTTTTGGAGGATGCACATTCAAACCATAGCAGGAAGTGATTAAGTCATGTGGGGGGAACCATCATGAATGGGATTGGTATCCTTATAAAAGGAGACTTAAGTAAGCTTCCTTTCCCCCTTCCACCATGTGAGGACACAGAAGGCGCCATCTATGAGGAACAGGCCCTCACCAGATATCCAACCTGCTGATACCTTGATCTTGGACTTTCCAGCCTTCAGAAATGTGAATTATAAATTTCGGTTGTTTAGAAATGACCTATTCTAAGATACTTTGTTATAGTAGCCTAAATGGACTAAGACGTTGATTAAACGAGAAAGAAATGACCAATTTTGTGATATAAGTAGAGAAGAAGACAGGAAAGGGACACGATAATGGAAAGGAGAAGAGAAAAACAGAGTGGGAAAATAAGATAGAAACCTGAAAAAAGAAACACAGGAAGAGAAATGAGAGACAGATATAGAGAGATTAAACAATTTTGTTTATGGCCCTTTAAGCTCAGAAACTGATAGCAGAGCAAAAATATGACCAAGGTGAAAGCAGTTGGGGCTACAACATCTTTTTGTATAGCTAAACAGAAAATTCATATAAGGGATATAATTTTGAACATATAGATTTGGAAAGACCAAAATGTATCAGGTAATACATTTTTATTTTATGCTATTGGCCAATATTTTGCCAAAGTATACTCCATGAACATTTGATCCACGGGGAAAAAATGTTAATTTAAATAACTTTGGGAAATATTGTATATTATGTCTCCCTCTAAAAGCATTACAATACATGTCAGCATATTAACATCTGTAAAGAATCCTAAGAAAATAAACTTGGTGAGAATTAGTTAAATCAGTGTTTACCCCTCTTATTTAAGGACAGAATACTTTTTTTAATATGTGCATAAATCCCCATTTGCATCCTATATAATATACTTCGGGAATATGGGCAATTATGAGACACATTTAAATGTTTAGACTGGGAAAAACAAGAGAAAAATAGAGTTTAGGAAGATAAAAATCTCAGGGCAATGTGCTAGATGGATGAAACAGATGAAGACCAAAAACAGGAAGGCCAATTAATAGCTATGGTAGTAATCACAAGGAGATCTTAGCTCAGTCTGGGGATAATAAGAATAAAAAGATATGGGTTAGTATGAGAAATGTTGTATCAGAGATATTGGCTATTGCCAGATCCACAGCTCCCACTGAAGTTGCCACCTTTTATACCATGTCACTTCACAACTTAATTAAACCATAATAGAAACCTAATCTAAGTGATGTTTTCACAGCTGGTCAGCAATTATGACTTTTATAATCTTACTTAAAAACATAAATTAAACAAGATTTCCCTTTCAAGAGTTTGCAAGTGTCAAAAGAGAAACTGAGCCTTTTATTAGATAGATACAGATACATGTAGATATATAGCAATACATATGGAGAGAGAAAGACCATACACAGTGCTCACTTTTCATGTTCAACTTCTATGCAAACTTTATATCTAAAATCCATATCCAGGCTTGGTTGTGTATGAAATATCAGTAGCATCAATATTATCCTTTGCAGATAGGTATCTTGAAACATTAATTTTCATGTTTGTTTTTTCTCACTTTCCTGTGTAAGATTTTTCCACCACTGAGTCAGAAGTGTCCATATTTCACCAAGAGAAGCAGGAGTTTTAGAGTATGAATGAAAAGAGCAAGAAGTAGTTGATGTAGAAGGGAGGCCTGAAGGAAGCAGGGCATAGGGTTTATGCTACAACAGTTGAATGTAATAAAAAATAGTGAAGAAACAAACCATATGCATACACACAAACACAGAATACAGGTTTATCTGGGCTAAAAGTCTTATTCCAGTCTCAAATCTAAAGTTTAAAATCTCATCTAAATATAATCTAAATAAGATATGGTTAAGACATGGTGTTTTCTTGCTGATTCACTTGAGTTCTTTGTAGATTGTGGTTATTAGCCCTTTATCAGATGTATAGGATACAAATATTTTCTCCCATTCTGTGAGTTGTCTATTTGCCCTATTTATTGTTTCCTTGGCTATGCAGAAGCTTTTTAATTTAATCGGGTCCCATTTATTTATTTTTGTTGTTGCTGTGATTGCCTTTGTGGTCTTCTTCATAAATTCTTTGCCTAGGCCAATATCTATAACAATTTTCCCAACATCTTCTTCTATAATTCTTACAGTTTCATGCCTTAGGGTTGAGTCTGCTATCTCTGTTATCCACTGTGAAGTAATTTTTGTGAGAGGTGAGAAGCGTGGATCCTGTTCCAGTCTTCCACATGTAGCTATCCAATTTTTCCCAACACCATTTATTAAATAAGGATTCTTTCCCCCAATGTATGCTTTTGTCTGCTTTGTCAAAGATCAGATGGCAATATGAGGATGATTTTATATCTGGGTTCTCTGTTCTGATGCATTGGTCTATGTCTCTGTTCTTAGGCCAATACCAAGCTGTTTGGGTTACTATAACCTTGTACCAGGTTGAAATCTGGTAAAGTAATGCCTCCCGATTTGTTCTTTTTGTTCAAGGTTGCTTTGGCTATTTGGGGTCTTTTCTGGTTCCATATGAAGTGTAGAGTTGTTTTTTCTAGATCTGCAAAAAATAATGTTGGTACTTTAATGGGGATTGTATTGAATCTGTAAATCATTTTGTGTGGTAGAGACACTTTAACGATGTTGATTCTGCCAATCCATGAGCATGATATGTTTTTCCATTTGTTTACAGGTAAATTCATACCTAATAGGTACAATGCACACTATCCGGGTGATGGACACACTTATAACTCTGATTCAAATTGTACAAATGCAATTCATGTTACCAAACGCTTGTACTCCTGTGATATTCTCAAATTAATTAAAAAAAAATAGACTCAAGGCAAAATTTCTCTCCAGCTGTGAACTCATGAAATCAGATAAGATACATTCTCCCAAAATATAATGGTAGGGCAGGCTTAGGATAGATATTCCAATTTCAGAAGGGAGAATAGAAAAGAAGGAAACTGTGATGGGTCATAAGCAAGTCCAAAACCTAACAAGACAAATTCCATTAGATCTTAAAGCCTGAGAATAATCATGTTTGGATCAATTTTCTGCCTTCTGAACCCAGTGGGGCAAGGGTTCTGCCTCTGCAACTCTACAGGGTCTTCTGGCCCCACAGGCATCTGGCAGAAGCTGTCTGGACTATTGACACTTAAATAGTGGACCTGATCTCTAAATCACCTTTGAGGTCATTTTTCCTTGTTCTTATAGAATAGAGCTTGTTTGAAGCTGAATATCTCTATTATCTGGTCCTGTCAAATCCATGGAGTCCCACAGCATTCCTTCCTTTTACCTCATTTGTTCTTGTCCCCTTTATTTAGTTCAAACTTACAGTGTTCTTGCTGGTATAATCCCATCTCTATTCCAGGTGTCTCTTGAAATAGCTGATTAAGTCCATGAGTCCCATCCATGATCTCTTTATCAGATGGTTAATCAGCCACATCCTTAGTGTTCTCTTCAGAACAAGCTTTCTCATTTTTTTCAATGTTATGCAATAAACTGAGAATTTTCCACATCTTCAAGTTATGATTCCTTTTTACTTAACAACTCTTTCATCAAGTCATCTCTCTTCTTTTGCATTTTACTAGAAGCATTCAGGAGGAACCTTCAGCATTTTCCTTAGAAATCTCCTCAGCAAAATATCCAATTTCATCACTCACAAGTTTCACCTTCTACAAAACACTAAAACATAGTTGAGCCAAGTTCTTTGCCACTTTATGACACAGATTGCCTTTCCCTCTGTCTCCAATAATCTGTTCCTCACCTCTATCTGAGATCTCACCAGAATTTCCTTTTAACATCCATATTTCTAACATGTACCTCAAAACTCTTCCAGTCCATACCCCACCTAGTTCCAAAGCCACTTCCACATGTTTAGACCTTTGTCACAGCAGCACCTCACTTATCAGCACCAAAATCTGAATTAGTCTGGGTTCTCCAGAGAAACAGAACCAATAGGATATAGGTAGATAGAGATTTATTATAAGGAATTAGCTCAGATGGTAATAGAGGCTGACAAATTCCAAGATGTGCAATCAGCAAGCTGGAGACCCAGAAAAGCTTATGATATAAGTTCCACTCTAAGGCCTAAGAATCAGGAGAGCCAACGGTGTAACTTCCAGTCTAAGTCCAAGTCCAAAAGAAAACTGATGTCTCAGCTCAAAGACAGGGAGAGAAAAATCTCCCTTATTCAGCCTTTTTATTGTATTCAGGCCCTCAACAGATTCAATGAGGATCACCCACATTACAGAAGGCAATCTTTTTTACTAAGTCTACTAATTCACATGTTAATCTCATACCAAAAACGCCCTCATAGATACACTCAAAATAATGTTTAGCCAACTATCTGGACCATCATGTTGACACATAAAAGTAACCATCACGTAAGTCCTATCTGAAATGACATTCATAGGATTCATGAATTGGCAGACGGGGTCTCTGACACCCAGGGAGGTATTAAATGTGAGAAAGGAGAACCCCATCATTGATAATTGGGCAGGACTCGAGAGGGGTATATGTTCTATCCATGTTAAATAGTACACATAACATATTTTCTAAAAAAATTTTACTTTGAAATTTCATTACTTTTATGAACCTAACTATAAAAGGTCAAATTGAACATAGTTCACTTGTCCCACATGTTTAAGCAAGTAAGAATGAAAATAAAACTGCATGAAAATAAAAACCTCTCTAACTTTAATAACAGCACATTGCTTTGTTTATTCCAAAACCCTCTGGATCTGAGGACCACCTAGGTAGGAGAAATTAAAAACTAAATGAAAATATGCATAGTCTACATTCCATGCCTAGAAATTTAACTTTTAAGCCTTTATAATCCTAAAAATGTGCAACTGTTGTTTTATATTTTGGCTTAGAATGAGTTTTCTAACAAGGATTCCAGTAATAGTCTATCTGATGTTTATAGTCTCAATTTGAGTTTTTGTTTCTGTGATATCTCTACATCTTTATTAACATTTCCTTCATGTGAGTTCTCTTTCTGTTTTTCTTGGTACTGATATTTGCAAGGGGCTATATTTCTAGACCCCAGGGCATAAATCTACTTGTAATTCTCCACCCAGATACAATATTTTAGTTTCATTGGTTGGTTTGATTTTTTATGTTTGCCATTTTCTGTTGCTTCAACTTAATTTTTTAGATTAAACATGATCTTCCTTTTTAGTCTCTTCATCAAGGTATTCTCCTTTACTATAGTAGCCAAACATCCTGCTTCTTTTAGAAATCCCCCCCCCATGGGTGAGATGATCATGATTTCTGAACTAAGAATTAGATGCATAATTTGACTAATTAAGTGTGCCATTTGACTAATGGCACAAAGTCTGCATTCTCCCTAGATGGAAACCTCAAGTGCAGTTGAACCACTCTCTTCATAAGCCAGAAGTTGGATATAGATGTTAGATTTTTAGCCTTTTTGATTTTTTTTTAACGTTGGGCTGTGTTTGGTATAATCTCTCCAAAAGCTTTAACTCTGAGTCCCTTCTAGCCTTCAGTTAGTCACTAAATTGGAAACTTACGCATTCAACACATATGTAATAAGCATCTACAATATGTTTGACTCTGAACTTGAATTAGAAGCTGAAGATAAAGTGGTAAGCAAAACATCCTGAAACCTACAGTCTGGGATGGAAGGCAGACTTTAATCAAATAATCATAAAATGCTTCTCATTTTATCCCATCCCACCTTCTCCTTTTTCTTGGCTTTCCTGACTACTCTTTCTTGATTTCCTGCTACCTCCAAAACTCCTTTACAACTCTAATTTTCTCTACTTATATCCTATGATTTTGTTCCCAGCGTTTATATCCTGTCACTCTATGCATTCTCTCTGAGGGATCTGACATACCTCATGGCTTGAACTTTTACTTATATGATGATTCCTTATACCTAATTCATATTACCTATATGAGAGATTCCAAAAATTCTCTCTCCTTCCCAGGTCTCTCTACTGCCCCTGCCCTATCTCATAAGAACCACTAAGTCTCTGACCAAATCTGGTCCCACTTTCATTGAATGAACACTCTGATAACATCCTAATTGTCTCCCCTCTTCTTATTTTACTCCCTCATTACTTATTCTATAATATTCCTACAGTAACCCAGAGTGCAAAAGTGATCATGTCATTCCATATCTAAAAGTCCCTTACAGGTGTCCCAAAGATGCAATCTAAGGACCTCAGCTAGACAAGGAAGGTCCTTAGGGATCTGCAACACAGCTGGGTCGTCTTTCTCCACTCTTCCATGCTCTAAACTTCTCTATTTTCAAAAACGTGCTACCAGCTTTTGTAATGCTGTTCCTTCCTGCAGACCATTCTGTTCAAAATATTCTGTTCCCCTTTTGCACTCAACCTTTAAGCCTCAATTCTAATAAGACCACCTCAGCGAGACCCCCCAGTGCCCCTTCCAAAGAGCAATAGGCATAGTCAGTCACTATTTTGTCTTTTATAACACTGTCCCAATGACATACTTCTACTAAAGCATCCATTAGAATGCATTATGAGTTTACAGTGTCATTTCTCTCAGTAATCTCAATATATAGCAAAATAGCTAGAAAAATAATAGACGACAAAAAATCTATTGAATGTTGTTGAATAAAAGAATGCTTCTACAGGTTGTCTGTGTGTGTGCATGTGTGTGTATGTGTGTGTGTGATTTTATAGTACAAGCTGCTTTGGAAAAATGGAAATGTACTTTCTCATTCCTTGGATAGGGAGTGAGGAGCAGGGGGAAGATAGGAAGCATAAATAGGATATACAAGTCAGAAGTAATAAGTAAAAATTGTAAAATAGAACCTGCTGTTTACTGATGACAGTGGAATAGAATAAGGTGCTGATAAGCACATATATGGACTTGGCCCCTATTTGTTTTGATATAGTTTAGGATTAAATTTATTTATGAATAATGGAAAAATTCATAATAGTTGTAGTATAAACAATTTTTAAATTTATTCCTTTCCCTTAAAAAAGTCCAGGCAGGCAATCCTGGGCTGACACCACTTCACAGTGTCAGGGAACAGGTTTCCTTCTGTCTTGTTGCTCAGTCACACATAACCTCAACCTCATATGGTCTAAAATGGCAATGTATGTTCCAAGAAGCAGGATGGGAAATGAAAGAAAGGAGCACAGCACAGAGATTATATGGGGATTGTCTTCTAAGGAAGACTTCCAGAAGATGCCATTAACACTTCTATTTGCCTCTCATAGCCTAGTTCTGTGGCCAAAGACAGGCTAGGAAATGTAATCTTTATTCTGGTATGTCATGTGTCCAGCTTAAAATTCTGTTGCTATAGAAGGAGGGAAAAATGGATGTGGACTGACAGGCTTTTGTTTTTGGATCTTTGTATTTCAGGCCTCGTCCAAGATGTTATACGTAAGGTAATTATCACACTAAGATCACTCAGCAAGTATTTTCTATTATTGTTATTACCATCCACTTCTACTTCTGGTCTCCCACATCCAGGCAAACTGGCTACTTCTCCCCAAATGACTGGCTAGCTATGTTGGATATTACAACCTGTATCAGGCCCTGAGCACAGCATGAAACTACCCTGATGTTGATAAAGTAATAGTGACTAAATTCTTAATGGTCAACTGATACTCTGAGAGATATCTAACATTACCAGAGAGTTATTGAAGTACTGATTGATTTGATTAAATGTTATTTGGTGCTATGACCTCATTTTATTACTTGAGAGAGATAAACTCAATCATGACCACTTAAATCTCCAAACCTCATGGATGAAATTTCCATCTCACAGAAGCTTCTCGATCTTTACTCCCCAAATGATTGATCACACCATCTGCATTACTGCACTAAGACCAACATTACTGAATCCCCATTTTTAATGGGTCTAAAAGATTTCTCTATTTCGTTGATTTGATAATGCCTGTGTCTTTTATTTCCTTTCCAAGAAACTAAAATTTATACAGTAAGCTCTTGGTAAGTATAATTTGGGAAAGCCATAGGACATTTTACCTATAAGATAAGATTAAGGGCTGCTACTACAACCAAACAAGATAACTTTCCTCATTACTTGTTTGCTGTAAATCATTAGGTACAGTTTCCTGCTCAGATGACTGAGAGCATGTTATACAGGTCCTAAGGAATTGCTTCTTTGTCCTCTGTAACCTTAACAGTAGTGATCACAGCATTAAATATTGTAAAGTAGTCCTAGAATTTCACTAATGAGCCCATCAGCTAAATTATAGTGATCATTAAAACTGCCAGTTAGTGTCAAAATGTTTTGACTATCAAATTCAGAGAGATTAATCATTCTTTTAAATATACTCTGCTGGCAACTTGATTCTTTTTTCTGGTCCAAGATGTCATTTAGTAGAGTTTCTGTTTCTTCCCTTTTGCAGGCTGATAATTAAATGAAGGACAAGTAGGAAGAACCAACCTTTTGGGGAAATTTTTTAAATAAGTTAATGATCCATCCCTTAAGCATTAGAAACTGAAGGTGAGTCACTAAAGATAATGACATTTATAATCAGTATTTTCAAAGAGCATCGGGTAATCAGTTAGCATGGAGGAACTAGGGTAAAGGTGTTTCAGAGTGGAACACATATTTCAGAGGGTAAGAACTTCTGCCAACAAATCATCAGTGACATCTTGCTCAAAAGAAAAGGGAATCTTCAAACTGTTATAAAGTGATAAAAGTCAGAAGATATTTGATGAGTTGAAGAAGTAAGAAAATATTGACTGAGAGAGCAGGTTTTGTTATAAAAATTGACAGGGACTTCAGGATATGTTTGACAATGATTGAATTGTGTTACATAAAGTGATGTATCTTGCTGCCTTGCTACTTTTTCTGATCAAAACTGAGACTTAGTAAATTATATAATTTTTTTATTGCTTCTGCCCCCCCATCACCATTACCATAAAATCTGTGATGCTTGTTTTAATTTTTTAAAGCACAACCAGGATTTATTTTTAAAATTTAAAGAATTGTTTCAAGTGGCTACTCAAGTACTTACTAGAGTTATAGGAAACTCTATTTCTATAAAGGAAAAATTCTCTTTAATTTTTCAGCAGCAGAATCTGTCCCCCAATTAGTGAACTGATTTATATTAAGCAAGAACAGTGGTATGCCACCATTTTGCCCTTTCTGATGTCAAAATCTATCTCAGATCCTAATTATCAAAATGACAAAGTGTTCTCCAATTGCCTCCTCCTTCCCACTTCCAGTAAGAGAAGTGATATATTTAAATAAAAAATGATCTTTTCTAGCCATCTACATTTACTATTTTAAAGAAATTTTAATGAAGTCAATGAACTTGTGCAAAAACATATTTAGAATTCAAACACTGAATCCATTACTGTGATTAACTATTTTGATTTTAGAAATCAGAAATTAAATATATAAATGATTAGAAGCCTTAGAACTATTGACACTGGATAGAAAGGCAAAATTAGAGTTTTGGTTCAGTACTTAGTAGTATCTCTCTTAGATGAGATCAACACAGGCGATTCCTCTCTGACACATCCAGGTTTTCCCTGGAGAGTATTGAGTGCTTTCTTTCATATGAGTGATTCCAACTGTGGTCACTCCTCAGCCCTATCCTCTCCCATCCTTTGGAGTTTGCCTTGGAACATCTCTACGCAGGACAGGCAGGAGGTGTTGGAGGTATCAAGGCATCAGTCTACTTTTCCTTCTTTCTTCAGCTTCCAATGCTAAGTTTAAGCAACAAGAAAAGAAAAGAATTCACATTTACTAAATGCTTCTTATGACCTGGTACTGGGCTCAACATTTTACATGTGTAACTTCATTTCTTTCTTTCTATAGTAATGCCATTACGCCTATTTCATAGATGAGGAAATCTAGACTGATAGAGGTTAAGTAATTTTTTCAAGATCACAGAGTGAAGAAATGGAGAAGTTGGGATGCCCAACTCTTTCCACACCATACTGTGCCCATCACACCTGGTTGAGGTTTGGACCGGAGAAATAAGAGGCTAACCATGATACTAAAATGTCTGAATTATTACTGACTTATCAACTTGTCGACAGTCCAACATACAATCAGAACAAACTTTCTTTAATGGAAAGTTAAGAAGTCTAATATTTATTAACAAGAGTTCAGATCAATATTTGGCATGGAGACATTTATATGGGTGACAGTTCTATTACTCTGTGCCACTGATGTATGTAATGTATCACTCGAAATTTTTGTAGGCCAATTATAAACTTTATATCCCATTTTCAATATACTTTATGTGTATTTTAAAAGGCATTTGCAGAATATTTCTCTTTTTTAAAGCATTTGGGTCAACATTCAAGCTAATTTTGCAATCCTCATAAATATGTTAAAACCTTTCATAGTATCCCTCATCCCGCTCAATATTTCATCAGGATTCTGACTTAAGCATTGTTTTGACTAGAATTTCTCATTTACTGTATTAACAATGCATAATAATACTTCAAGTCCATATTTTATGCAATTTCTTAGTATGTGGAAACTATAACTATGCTGACTTAATTTTACTAGTTTTTCACTGCAACAGACATATAGCTACCGCTGTACAGCCTAATATGTTCTTTCATTTATTCACAAAATTCATCTATTCAAAAGTTGTTCATTCAGTAATTTATTTATTCAATCACTTTGATAATACTAAATACCCACTCTGTGTATGGGCATGCCCATCTTGCAAGATAATATTTTTAATGTTTTCATTATTTATAATCATCTTTCCTTTTATATCTAGATATACGTTATTTTTTATTTCACTAGTTTTTATTATTAACTTGGACTCATGATAGAACAAGTGACATTTTGCTCTTCTTGTATATTGTATTTTGTTGGAGGAAGAAGTTTGGGGGAAAACTTCATAAAAGAAGCTTTAATGATAAGAGTTCAAGAAAAAAATAATTGGGATACTAGTATTAAAAGTCCAGATACCTGAGCTGCATTACTAACACAATTGGTCAGTAAGACACAGCAAAAGTTTAGCCGACACATTTTCTGTATGTTGGAGAGGCTGAGCTGAGTTAGTTCAGCTACAGGAGTTGAAGATGATAAGGTCAGAGCCTATAAGGACCCAGTATTCTTCAGCTAGCTGGTATTACTGTAGACTTTACCATAAGACAACCCTAGATTTAGAATATACCTTCCATGAGAGTGCCTAGAACAATTCCTGACACATGGAAGTTTCTCTTTAAATAATGATGCATAAATTCTCTGGTAGTTTGGCATAAGAATTTCAAAGTGCTCAGAAGTCCTTCCATTTTGTTGTTGTGGGCTCATCTATATTCTTCCCTACCTAACTTCTTATTTCCTGTCGAAAGAGAAAGGGGACTAAAATTGATGGCTGAAAACTTAGGGATGCTTTTTGGACCTGCGCATGAGAGCTGCCCCTCTAAGGCTGGATGGCAATCTTTCTATTTGACTCCTCTTTCCTTAAGGATGACCGTATTTCTCTTTCTTCTTTTGCAAGGCCAATATGCAATAGATTCTAGGAAAAGGGGCTCTACCTGGAAAGGTGGTCTGAAAAGACCTTAGGCCTAAGAAAGAAATTCTTTATATTTCTTCTTTGTTTTGTCCTTACATTGTGTGTCCTAATTTTCAGAGTATTTCTGTAAAGCATGACCCTACAGGCAAGATACTAGGAGCCCCTAATGTAGCTTCATGGCTCAGCCTTACCTGATAGAACACAGCATCGTAATTTGGAACCAAACTCTTTTTTCACCTGGCCTTGTCTCTCTACATGGATATTATGGGAGTGACTACTAATTGAGACCCTAGACTCAAACCAGGCATCAGTTCATGATCCCTGCAATAGATTTGGTAGGAACAACCCTTAAGGTGTTCTATGGACTGGCCTGAGGCAGGAAGAACATTCCCAATGCCTGAGACAAGAAAGAAATATTACTAAAAGAAAAGTTGAGGTCAGCAATCTGTAAATAACTGATTAACTGCATCAAACTAAAGGAGCAAGAAGAGGAAAACAAAAAGCAAATTAATAATGAGGTTGGTGGATGGGGAATCCATAGAATGAATCGAGTTGCAAAGACAACCTTTCAGCCCAGAGCATGCTGGAATCTGCTACAGTTATGGGCCACTTTGTAGAGCTGGCTTCCAAAAGTTTGAAGACTTTCAGATGAACATGCCTAGTTCCTTCCCTCATTTCTTTAGTACCAAATTTGTTAGTCAACCCCCTTCCTCCCACACACACACACCCGTACATGTACAGAATACAGAAGTTTTTAGTACTCTCTGCTTGTAAAGACATTCCTAAAATAATGGGGGGAAACGAACTCTGTTGTTCTCTCTGCTTGTATACTTAATGTGTATATTAATGCCTTCATATGAACTACTAATAGACATGTACTCTTTTCATGTCTGTGTTTTATTTAAGTTTCTTCGCTGTGGAATTTATACTTCAGAAATATCAGATTATTTATCATCACTTCCAAGATACACGGCTGTAAACTCCTCAAAGTCAAACCTTGTGTGACTTACACATTTTTATATTCCCAGTGCCCAGCATAGTATTTAGCACATGTTCAATAAAAAAAAATTATTGTAAAATGAGTAAGGGCATAACAACTGTATGCACAGAGAAAAACAGCCCAAGGAAGCATGTAAATATTACTTCCTGTTGAGTAGTTTCATAGGAAGTTTAGGCCATCAAGGAATATCAATTTCAGCTCCTCTGTTTCTACAAAGTTGACAGAAAATGGCCTGAGTAACAGACATGAAAGCTTTTCCTTGAGATTTTACAGTAAGAAAGTCAAGCTTTTTGGGAGTCATTTCCATTTTTTATATAAACTTCTTTGCTAAATAAATCTCATTGAAACCTTTTCTTCTGCTACCCAAATCATCACCATTTCTTTACCCTTCCTCATTGCCAGTTTTTCATTTCCTTTTTCTTGTTGTCTCTCTATTGAATTCTCCTTACGTTTTCCTTAATTTTCAGTTTTTAGCACTTAGACTCACTGTGACTTTGACTAGAGCTGATTAAGGTGGAGCACTTCTGTTCATCCATATTTTACTCTTGTTTTTGCACATCTCTTCTTTGTTCTTTGAATGAATTTACAATACTAGTTATTCTATTTCTAGTTCCCAGGTCCTCTCCAGGTACATCTGCCTGCACATTCTTACCTGTATATTTAGAATTGTTTTATCTTTCTAACAGAATTAGCCTATTTACTCCATTTTCAACTGTGCCTTATTTACAGCTTTTCTTTTTCAATTTTCCATTGTATTCCGAATTCTCATATTGTTCATTTTGTTATGGTCCCCTGAGCCACTCATGAACCTGGTGGCAAAAATGTAATGAACATAATTTCCATTTAACTACCCAAAGTATTCATGTCAACATCAGATGACCTCTCACATGGCTAGATTGTGCGGATCTCCTTTCAATGTATTCCGCTCACATCCTTCCTGAGGTTCAACTGCTAATCATAGTGAACATATGATTTCTACTCAAATCCCATTATGATGAATTTAAAGAGGTATTCACACTTTCTCATTGTATTCAAATTTCATTACACTGGGTTCAGTCTTGCTCATGTGAAGGGGCCACAGGTACTACTTTCTCACTTTAATCAGCTAAATGTCATAATTTTTTTATCTATCATTGCTGAATGTGCTAAACTAAAACTAGTCTCCTTTCCAAAATTTAAGGACTTAGTCGAAAGATAGATTTGGGTTAGAGCTCTCAAATTTAGCAAATAAAAATATGGAATGCCCAGTTAAATTTGAATTGATAACAGTAATTTTTAGTATAAATGTAATCTATATTATATTTAGGACATACATATACTAAACAAGGTATTTGTTATTTATATATAATTCAAATTTAAGTAAGTGTTAATTTTTTTAGTATAAATAAATCCTAAATATTTCATGGATATACTTATATTAGAAATTATTGACCCAAAATTCAAATTTAACTGAACCACAAAAGGTTCTGGGAAAGAAACAAAACCCTGATGAACATTCATTGATTTAGAATGTTAATGCAATTTTACTTCAAGAAAAATAGAATACTACAGTATTTCCAAAACTTGCTTCTGCCTCTTTGCAATAGCAAGTGTTTGTGCATATGTACACACTTCCTGTTTAAATCATTGTTTAGTTCCCTGAACAACTTGCTGTAAATACAAATCAGATTCAGTTGGTATATGCTAAATATCTACAATTATATTTTCCTTTAAATAAAGGAAATAGTCTAGGTTGTACACACAGGTTCTAAAGGCAAGAGAATGTTGTGTACTATCCTTACAGAGTTGAGCTGTTTGATGTTGCATGACACTGACGTTTTTGGGTCAGGGAGAAAAATTCGTATTTGATCCCTGACATATTTTACTACATCCACAGTTTCAGGAGAAACTCATCATTTAGAATTTCAACTTGGCTTTCAAAAAAAGAGAGAGAGAGAGAAATTTAATTCTGCTAAAATCTGGGAAGATAGGAGCAGGTATTTCTTCAAAGTCTTCTGCTACACTGGAATCAACTTTCTGTGCTAATTTGCACCAGAAATTTAAGAGCCTGAATTACCAATTATTGGTCACAGTATCTGCTCTCTGATTAGACTCAGCATATTCCAAAATGTGCTTGTTATGGAAAAGCTGATACACTTAGATGAGGTATACATGAGATGCAGTTATTTAAATTATTTCTAAGAAACTGAAAGGGTAACAGGATACAGAAATTCACTTTTTAAAATTAATGCAGATATAACTCTTGGAACCTGTTCAGCAAAATAGGCTCTGGGTGAGAGATGCCACAAATCTCATTGATATATCAAGTGATATCATGAACTTTGATTTGTAAACTGAATCTTGAGCTCAAGGGGTCTACTTCTGAGAATTTTAGTTTAGTTCTGATACTAGTAGAAATGAAAACAGTTAATACAGGGAATATTAACAGTCCACAAGAAACTATACCTACAAAACTTCCCAGTTCTCATGTCTAAAGGGGAAAAAAAAACCACTCTGCTCACAGAAAAAATAAATTTTTATATGTAATTGGCCAATATTTAGGTAAGAATTCTATGCTCTCAAAATACATGATTTCATTGTACACACTTAAGGTGACCATATAATTTATTGTACCAACCATGACACATTTGTCCAGGACAAATTCTAAACCAGAGAGAACTCCTGGACAACAAGCATAAATTGTGAATGGCATGGACAAATATTAATGTGTGTACACTATGATCTGTGTATATAATAAAAAATAAATACAGAAAATGATTTAAATACATATAATAGACAAATCCACAAAGCAATCTAAATAATTAAAACTAAGATTCGTTTGATATTTACTTTGTCCCAAATAGTCATTTAATCCTGACACCAACCTTATGAATTAAGGAGCTATTATTATTTCTGTTTTACAAATTGATAAATTATGATTCAGGCTAAGAAATTTTGCTAAAATCACAAATCACATAATGTAGAGTGAGAGTCTGATTCTGCACTGTCTGAATACAGAGCTTATGTTCTAGATGACAATATTCGTTAATCTATAATTAAATAACTGAATATTAAGTATAATATGTAATCAATCACATATGGAACTAAATAATAAGTACTTAAAATATAAGTATAGACTCCTTTTTAAAGATAATGACTATAGAATAGTCACATTATAAATATGGCAAGTCTGACCCTGAGAACAAGGTACTCAAAGTATAATCTACCCACCCAAACCAGATTCACCTGTGTGTCTATTAAAACTCAGATTCTTGAGCCCTACTCCAGACTTAACTAAAAATTTTACTTAATTCTTACAAATATTAATGTTTGAGAATATTTTCTAGAAGACAGGAAACAAAAGTAAATTGGTGGCATTAGATTTATTATTTATTTTGTTTTTGTCTTGATAACAACATAGAACTTATCTTAGTTAAGAACAACTACTGACTAGAATGACTATCTTTAAGTACTCATAAACAACTATGCTAATTTAATCTCAATTGATTAAAATTATTAACCTCTACCCACCAGCTCATTAGATGAAGTTTTCTTACAAAAACTATTTTGTAATTTAATACAGAAATTAGATGCTTAAATAAATCATTGTTACAAAATAACCACCAATGACAACAGAAAAAAGAATTCTGATTCTATTATCTATAGTAAAAATGCTGATGTTGTAGAAATGATTTTCACTGCATCTAAAAAAGTACAAAATAGTTCTATTAGCACTCAGTATTATTCCTGGGGATTTTTATTTTGAAATATTTATTAAATGCATTTTTCCTTCAATTAATATCGTATTATCACAACTAAGCACAATAAAACATAATGTCTTTATTCTTTTAAAAAAATATCTGCTTACAACTTGCCAGGCACTATTCTTGGCACTAATAACAAGTCAGAGGACAAAATAAGTAAACAAATTACTTTCCTCCTAGAGCTTATTGTTTAGTGAGTCTTGTGCTTTCTTGGCCTTAAAATGTTTGACCACTTATTAATAAACTCTCAGGATGTGAAGAAAAATAGCGTATCAGTAAAAGAAAATGGCTGCTCCCATGTAAGTACTAACCAGGCCATACCCTGCTTAGCCTCTGTCTTAGTCCACTCATGCTGCTATGACAGAATACCTTAGATGAGGTAATTTATAAATAATGGAAATTTATTTCTCGTAGTTCTGTAGGCTAGTAAGTCCAAGATCAAGGTGCTGGTAGATTTGATATCTGGCAAGGGCTTGCTCTCTGCTTCCAAGATAGCACTGTTGCTGTATCCTCATGTGGTAGATGTGTCCTTACATGGCAGAAAGGCAAAAAAAAAAAAACAAACAAAAAAAAAAAAACACTTCACTTTTTCAAGTTCTTTTATAAAGACACTAATCCCATCCATGAGGGCAGAGTCCTCAAGGCTTAAAGACCTCCCTAAGGATCCTCCTCTTAGTACCATCACCTGGAAGTTTAAGTTCCAACACTTAAATTTTGGAGGGATACATGCATTCAAGCCTTAGCAGTTTCTGAGATTAGACAAGATTGGGCACATTCAGGATGGTATGTTGGTGAGGATGTGAAGAAATTGGAACCCTTGTACACTGTTTGGTGGGAATGGAAAATGGCATAGCCGTTATGAAAACAGTGTGGAGGTTCTTCAAAAAATTAAAAGTGGAACTACGATATGATCCAGCAATACAACTTCTGGATATATATCCAAAGTAATTAAAATCAGAATCTCGAAGCAATATCTGTACCCTTATTTACAGCACTATTCACAATACCCAAAATATAAAAACAACCCAAATGTCCATCAAGAGATGAATGGATGAAGAAAATGTTGTATATTCATATAATGGAACATTCTTCAGCCTCAAAAAAGAAGAAAATCTTGCCATTTGAAATAATATGTATAAACCTGGAGTACGTTATGTTAAGTGAAATACACCAGTCACAGAACAACAAATATTTTATGATTTCACTTATATGAGGTATCTAATATAGTCAAACTCATAGAAGCAGAAAATAGAATTGTAGTTGCAAAGGGCTGGATGTAGGAGGAAAGGGTGAGTTATTCAATGAATATAAAGTTTAAATTATACAAGATTAATAAGTTCTAGAGACATACTGCACAATGCAGTACCTACAGTTAATAATACTGTATTGTGCACTTAAAAATTTAAGCGTGCAGGTCTCATGTTCAATGTTCTTACAACAACAGCAACAAAAAAGAGGCACAAGGAAACTTTTGGAGATGATGGATATATTTATTACCTTTATTGTGGTGATTATTTCACAAGTGTATGCATATGTCTAAATTCATCAAGCTATATACATTAAATATGTGCAGCTTTTATATATCAATTATACATCAATAAAGCAATATTTTTAAAAAGATAAGGAAAGGGAGGGAGAGATGGAGAGAGAGCAGCTGCTGTCAATTTCCAGGGAGGCTATAAGATAAAGTTAGAGTAGGACGTAGTGTGAACTGAACCCCTAGAATAAGTTTCTGCAAGGTAAAGCCCGAAGATGAGCCATCTTGTGTGGGGGAGGACTCAGGTGGACTTGGATGTCCTTGTGTCTGAAGGTCTACAGAGATGTAAGTCACCTCCTTAACTCGAAGAGGCACCTAAGTGGATGAGTAGCTACCTCCTCTTAATGATATTTTGGTAGATCTACCTAGCCTCCTTGATTAGAAAGGAACTTCCAAAGGGAATGGGGTAAGAAAGCCCTTGAGTGGGAATTAGAAAGAAGGAAGAAATGTGGTGAATCTTCTCTTTTAAATAAAAGCACAACACAGAAAAACAATGGAACACCCTGTTACTTTATCAACAATATGCCACGACGCGCTAATTTAGCAGATCTTCTTAATACTAAGGGAATTTACCAAGTTTATTTCTGTTCTTCACATCCGTTTTCCAGTAGTGATCGTACAACAGAAAAACCTGTCTAATGAAAGTCCCCATCTGCTTGTGTTTACAAGAGCAAGGAAAGCCCAAGTAAATCAAGTGGCAGCAATGTAGCTTTAGAGGAGAAAGGAAAACAAGTTTAGTTGTGCAGCCCTGGTTATGCTGCAAAAAAAGGAAACAGTACTAGGAGTTGGCTGAGTCTGAGATGTGTCCCTGAGACCTAACAGAAGAGATATCCATTTGGTATACACACGATTTACATTTGGCATTGGAAAGGAAATAATGTTTCAGTCATTCATAGAGGTAAAAGGATACACATTTACATTAGGGGTGGAAAATTACATTATAATAAGGCATTTCTCTCATTACCTAATATATTGTAAGTTTTCCAAGGGCATAAATTGAGTCTTATTAGTTTTTGTCTTCCCATGCCCACCTTAGTGGCTGGCACAATTAACTCATAAAAATGGATACAAAATAAATGAATGAATTTTTTAATTAATTAGAAATCCTTTATGCATATCAGACTTAAAATTTTAGAAAAATAAAACAATTATTAAATTCTTATCATAGTATTAGGTACTGGAAAAATATGTCAGTGTCATGGAGGAGTTGATATTTGATCTGAATTTTAATCACTATGATGTGGGATGGGAAATGGGGAAAGTGACCTTTTAGGCAAAAAAAACTACAATTTGCAAAGGTGTAGTGGTAATGAGGAGTCTCTTGGATTGACTTTAGTGTATGAGAGGAAACATGAGCCTGGAAAGGTATGTTAGCGCTAGATTGTGAATAATCTTGAATGACATGTGGGAAAGGCCAGATATCAGTATGGGAACTAATGAATTTGAAGAGCCTGCAGACATTTTTATGAAGATATGCATGAAACATCTAGGCAATTGGATATCAAGATCTGCAGCTCTGGGAAAGGCTTATGCTGAGCATGGATTTGAGATTTATCACCAAAGAATTAGAAGATGAGCCAAGGAAAAGCAGCTCACCCTGTAAAAGTCGGGAGAGCCAGAGATTTAAAAAAAAAAAAAAAAAAAAAAAGCCTGAATTGAACCTAGGGATGCCAACATTCGAGTAGCAGGAATTAAAGAGGAGATGGGGAAGAATATTCAGAGACTCGGAAGAACTTCCTACAGAAACCAAAGGAAGACAAACGTCAATGAATGATTGAGTCAGGTGTCAAATAAGACAACTGAAAAAAATTATCCTTTGATTGAGTAATTTGGAGGAATATATGACCTTAATGCAGCATAATGAACTAAGAAACCAGATTACAGAAGATGGAAAAAACCACAGTGAAGGGAAAGTGGCACATCACTGGCAATCGACAGTGAAAGAAAAAGAGCAAGATGGAGTTTGTAGCTTGAGAAGGTACCAGAATCAAGAAAATGTTCTGTCCAGGTGAGTTCTGTTTTCTGTTCTCTAATCAGGGACCAGAGAGTGGCAAAATCAGTCATTGATTCCAACTCCCTATCTGTTTATTTTTCATCTTTCGTGACTCCTTGTACATTTTTCAGATTCAGCTTGTTCTTGTAAGTGCTTCCCTTCTGAGGTCTGGAAAAGGAGACTGGTACTCCAGCAGCACTGGACAGACTCAGCAGTTAGGGCAGGCTTGAGGGGTCAGGGGCTGAGAGGACACAGATGTGCCAGCTACTGAGGAAATTATGTTTTTCCATTACACCCAAATAGCAGCATCCCTCTTAAATTCAAAAACAGACAATAAACTTCACAAAATTCTTCACCCAAAATATGCACCAAGCCTAAACTACATTTTTTTTTTATTTTGACTTATTTTTGCCTCTGGACATCTTTCTTTATTTCCAACTGGTTTTCTTGGCCTCTCTCTTTCTTTTAGGTATTTCCTAAATGTTTTGAAAATCCCAACTGACATTATAAAGTTTTTTATTGAGATGAGAAACATTTTGTGGGGACTTTCTTCCCCAGCACCCATCCCAAAAGTAATCTCCTTTTAAAAGAACAAGTTGGTTAAACTCTAGTGACCACATGTCTTTTGAAAGAAAAAAAAAAACCAAAAGAATTATCCAGGAGAGAAAGAGTGGAATGCTAGTTTAGCCCATACTCAGTATAAGTGTCATGAAAGATGTGGTTAATCTCATTTATAAGCTACAGTTTGTGAAAAATATTGTTTTCAAATATCTATATTTTAATATATAGCACATTTGATGTGTATTTTCAAATGGTTCGAAATAACTAAAAGTATGAGTTACTAAAGTAAAAACTTTTTTTTAGTGTCATTGCTACATTTTATATTTTTTAAACCCTTGTTTTTACATTAATATAAATCAGCCAGGGCCTGTCTCAGAAAAAATTCCATGTTGCTCAGTCCAGAACCATTCTCTGCCAAACACATGGAGGTGCCTTGCCCACCGGAGAAACTGACAAATGTAAACTAGAGAAAATAGAAGGGCCTCTGTTCTCTTGTTCCTTGTGTTGTGCCTTTCAGCCTGCCCACAGCCTCACAGCAGGCACTTATTCAAGGCAGGAAGCATTCTGTCTGAGCATCTTCGAGTCTTGCTCTTGCTCCAGTTCTAAAAAACCACAGATTCATTTATTTGCAATATTTAAAAAAATTCAAATGGCCTAAGGAAATGAGGTAGATGGAACAGTGAGTAATTTGTCCCTTTAAATTGCCAGTGTTTGTTTCCTTAAGATTTAACAGTTTCAGTGTGCCTTTCCAGAGAGTTAGAAAGCCAAAAGAAACATCAAAATTCTCGTGCTATGATTTCTGATTTCTTGTTGAAGAGCACCACCTCATGGTTGTTCTGTTTCTTTAATTATTACAAGAGATGATTGACAATGTTTGATTTCCTGTTCTCATAAGTTTTACTTTATAGCCATTACTGAAATCAAAGCAGTCAAAGTATAGTTTAAATGTAATCATTTTTCTGGTAAAGCTATTTATATTTATCAGTTACCTCATCATTTGCCCTTGAGGGCTCATTTTCATACTCCTTTGAACACCTAGCACATCACTTTCTATACAGCAGGTGCTGTATGGACGTGTGCTAAATGACTCTTTCTCTGAGTCAGTCTCACTACTTGAATAACCATCTACATAATGATGGTTGTTAATTTAACTTTTTTTCTTAACTCTTCCTAGAATTCAGTATCACTCATGCAAATAAACGTAACTGAATGTCTAATCATTTCTTAAAACTTAATATAATATAAACAGAGTTTCTCATCTCTTCTTCTTATAGAAATTTGTGACATTATTATTTCTGAAATCCTGATTTGGAATCTTAAAGACATATTGATTCCTACTTCTTGGTCTTTCCTTATTTTAAATAATAATAGCATCATTTCTTTCTATACCATATCTTTCCTTTCTGTTTTCTCCTTAGCTAGATCTTTGGTTCAATTTTTGCCAAGTTACGCTGAGGTTACAGCTATGTTGCTATCCACCTCTTCTTGAGTAGATCCTTTTCCCCTTTATTTCAAACCACATATTTTTCTCCTTGAATTCTAAAATTAAGGAATAAAATGAAAATTATCTTTAAAACCATTAGCATCATCATTCTTTCCATCGAAGTCCCCCCATATAAAGATAAATATTTAGGTATAAGGATGGTTAATATCACTTTATTTATAATAGCTAAGACTGGAAACAAAGTAAATGTCCAACTGACAAGAAATAAATTCTTCCATTTACAGAAATCAATAAATTATTGTACATTTATGCAATGGAATATTAAGCAACCATTAAAATTTTTTTTAAATTAATATCAAGTGAAAAAAGAAAAACGTTTAGTCAATATAATCCTCTTTTTTGAAATATATGTGCAAACAAAGGCCAGAAAAAAAAATACACAAAATGCACACAGGATATGTGGTTAATAATGGGTCTTTTTGTATTTTTCTAACCCTTTCCTATATTGTGCTTATTATTTTAGAAAGGATGAATTACTTATATAATAAAATAATAAATTTACTTAACAATTCTTGCTCTGTCCAAATTAGCATTTAATTCTGAGTTATAACCTATCAGTTCACACAAATTTTACTTTTAAAATTTAATTTTAAATGCTTTTTTTCTTAAAAGAGACAGCTGCTCTGTAGCACTTGAAAATAAGATATTCCATCATGTAATCTTAATAAAATATTTAAAACAAATGTGATTATTTGTCAAGCTCAGTTTATAACAGCTCAGTTCATAACAGATACGTTCCTTTAGACAAATGGAACCTATAGTAAATTTCATAAAAGGGAATGTATTGAAGAGTAACTCTTATTCGTTACTACAAACCACTCTGGTAAACTGTCCACTTGGAATGGAAGTTGATCAAAAACCTACAGTGGAAAAATATGGCCACAAGTTCTCTTACCAGTCCTTCCCTAATGGCTGTTTATTTGGTCATACAAGGCAATCCTGGTATTGGTGAATGGAATTCATGTCACGGACTCTGCTGCCTGAAATACTACCTATCTTCCTAGTTCATGCCACAAAGTCTGGGGTGCCTACAGCATCAGCAATGGTGATGAAGAAACAGGAAGAGGGAAGAAAAGATGATAAGACAAGAAAGGAGAGAACTTTGTTAACATAGTATATTAATACACGTATTAAGCACTTGTGCTAGGCTCTGTCCTCAGCTCTTCCCATACATTATCACACTTAATTTTCACAACTACTGTATGAGGTAATGTATTGTTACCATCTCTGTTTACAGATGAGGAAACTGAGACTTTCAAAAGGATGTTTAAGGCTATATTACTAGTAGTGAGCCTGTCCGATACATCCAAAACCATACTCATAACCACACTCTTCTGACAGTAGGCCACAAAGTGGGAACATATTCCAGGTACTTCCTTGTGTGAGGAATAAGAGAATGGAAAAGAGAAGTTCAGAGATCTAATTGGATCAATGTATGGCAAATTAATCTTACCTTATTCTTAGAATCTCAAAATGTATATTCTAGGATGTCCTCATAGGAAAAAAGCTCAGATGACTAAAATTTGGCAAGAGAAGTGTTTTCAGTGAATACCTTTTATTGTAAGATTTCTCAAAATGTGCCTTTATCAATCAATGTCCATAATGTTTAATGCTGCTGCTTTTCCGTTCCTTTCCCAATCATATTCTGACACTATCGTTTCTCCCATGGTCCTGGGGGCAATAAGGGGAGGGAAAGCATTTGTAGTTGTTCTAGGGATAGAGTTGTTGGAGTTTGAGTCTTTATTAGAGTAGAGAAAGAAATATTGGAGGAGGTCAGGAGAGAGGGTAGGAACTTTCGCATGAGCCCCTGATCAACAACCCCACACACCCCAATAAACCAATGAACTTCCCACCTCTCCTGCCAGCATCCATTTCTCATCCAGAAACTCCATCTTTCCTGCCACTACAGAGCCTGTGCTCTCCTGGCCAAGTGGTCACGGAATAAGCACTAGGACTAGGAAGAATTCCTACTGATCTCTGGAAATAGAAGTTTTCTGGGACCCAAAATGTTGGTGTATTTAATTAGAAATTTTATATGTGATATTTTTCTGTATTTGGGAAGTATGTTCACAAAAGAGTCTCCACCACGTCTTTTTGGTTAGGAAGCATAACCACAGTGAAGGTGATAATGACACAGAATGTAAAGGGATTGGTTTACTTTCTAAAAAGGCCAATGCAAATGCAACTGTAAGTTTTAGAGGCATACTGATCTATTTTTTAAAC
>RJWJ010013149.1:0-40480 GCA_004363605.1 Indri indri
AAAATATTCCCTATGGCACCTTGTTTAGGGTTACATCATGTGCCCCTGCTTAAACAGTCGAGGCAAGGGAAATTAAATTATCATGCTTGGTTTAGTCTAATTAACCTTTGTCTCCTGGGACTGAGAAGAGATTATAATTAACATGACCACCCAAAATGTGAACAAAATATGGGTTTTGTTAGCAAAGGGGAAGCAGAAAGAAGGATGTTGCATAGACAAGGGGGGAGGGAGGTCTCAAATTTTAATGGCCATGCAATCACCTGGGGATCTTGTTAAAATGCAGATTCTGATTTTATATGCTCCCTGGTGATGCAGATGCTGCTAATTTGTGGGCCACACTTTAAATAGAAAAGGAATAAACTACCAGCTAAATTGCCTCAGATATTAACTTTATCATATTTCCTTTTTTGTTTCATTAGTAATGTTTTCAAATGATGCAGAATGCTGATGTTGACTTGGAAAAATAAAAACCACAATATAATCTTTGGAGTCCTTGTTAAAATAGACCTATAAATCAAATTAATGGGTATTTTCAATGTATACACATATATGTTATCATAATATAACTAAATGTAACTTGTGTTTCTTATTCTCACAGGCACATAGACTTACGGTTTGCCAGTGAGCAATGCAATGGAATGTAGAAGCAATCGCTAAATATATAAATGAAAAAGGTTTATGAGCTTCTGATTTATAAAATAGTTTTCAATTACATGTACAAACTATAAGCCAAGACCCAGTTAGATTTTTTATACTTACCACGAATTTTGCAGAAATATATTATCTTTCAATCAACCAGTCTTCCAATGACTAAAAATATACCGAACCCTTGATGTTACTTTAAACTTTAAGAAACTGACTCAGCTAAATTTGTTTTTGTTAAAAATTATTTCTTTTCAAATTTTCCAATAATTCTTCATTATGCCCCAAGTTTTTGTAGTGCATGACCCAAGCAGTCAAGTTTACTTTATAGAGATGTAAACATAGGTCTTTAAATTCTCCATCAGAAACCCAGCACCCACTCTATTAACTTCTAAATACTGTACCCACAATATATCAGAAGATTAATTCCTTCAAAGAAAAATAAGTTAAAACTTATATATTCTATTATATAATGTTACATATTATACCTGGTAAATCCTCATAACTGAAAAGTCCACAGGAAGTATTTCTCAGAGTCCTAGTACTTGGAAGCACAGTTCTTCTGTTCAAGGAAATTTTTGGAGAGCCCCTCTCACAAACTTGCTTCATCGCCCTCTGCTGGTTCTGCCTCTCTGCTGGCAGGGTTGGCCCTTAACTAGTTGGCAGAGTCTTCTGCCGGAATTGCTGGCTATACCAATTTATGTAGTCCACCTGAGTTTTTACTCTTTACCTTATCAAAGTTCTGATGCTCAAAGTAGGCAGCCCCAGAAAATTCACTCTTCAAAAATAGTTGCCTAAAGATGTGTATTTTTTAGTTTGTTGCTTGAAGAAAGAGTTCCAGGTTTGTAAAGAAAAGGAAAAATGGGGAAGTGGGAAACTCATTTGTTGTGTTCCCTGCTGGATCTCCAGTAAACAGAACAATGCCTGGACCATAATAGGTGTTCAGTTGGTGGTAGAGTGAATAAGTCTTTCTGTTTATATAATACAATACTCCTTCTTCCTTTATTCAATCAAGATTTGAAAACAATTTCATCTTCTTAGTTACGAACCTGTTAGATAAGTGATGAGACACCCAAAAATCGATACATCTGCATAAGAGATTTTTTCTATATTATATTACCCTCTGTAAATATCTTCACAGTGTCTTATTTGAATAGCTTAGCAATATTTTATAAACAGTAGAGCACAATTCTCCTATTGCCTCAATAATTGAGTGTAAATGCAAAAGGCCTTCAAATGTATACTTAGAAAAATATTTGTGCTGATTAATGGGGAAATTTGGAACATTTTTTGCAAATACAGCTTTCAAAATTTTTAGCATCCTCCTTTTAGATCATATTCTGCACAGTTATACTGTGCCTTATGCTGCACAGGCAGTTCCCATTTTTCTACTGTTTATTTTGCAGAGAGCATAAAACAGAATAATGCTTTTCCATTATCATGATGTATGCAACCAGGGTGCTAAATTCCTAAATGAAGACCGGACACCAAAATCATAGATCTTCTTAACAATGCTGTATTTTATGATAATTCTGTAATACTAGATAATTATTTTAAACAGGAAAATGAAACTCTATATCTTATAATTAGGTGTAAATATATTGGCAACATTATTGGCCAAGTATAGTAATCTAACATTTTCTCCTTTCACACTGTCCACAGTTTAATTGAAATTCTACCCAATGTATTACAAAATGCCACTAGATCAAGAAAACACCATAAGAAAACAAATAAATATCTGTGTTGAACCAACAGTTGCTGGGTCTTAAGTTTCCTCATTAGTGAAACACATATTGGACTAGTATGGCTGAAATGGCCAGCTATCAAACAACATTTGTTCACCTTCCAGAATACAGAGTTGTCATTGAAAGGAAACTACCTTGCCAGGGCTAGGTTTTCTTACCCTTCTCATATCCAATTGTAGCCATGTGAAGTATGAAAAGAAATAATGAGTATCCTTTTTTATTAGACCATTTAAGGAACAGATGGTGTTTTTCCAAAAGTTCTGTTTTCACTGTCTGGAAGCAGAGGTCTCTAAAGTCCTTGAGGCAAATGCTATTAGGAAGCCGGGATTCAGAGTCACTATATAGGGGAGATCTAGCCACTAACTGAAAACACCTGCATTAGGCTAGGTCATACATAAAAAATAAACTATTATATGATGCCTCTTATATTTTAGGTGTTGCTTGTTTAAGCAGCTAGCATTACAATAATAAACCCACTGATTGCTGTGATTCCACTTCAGAGAACTCAAGATATTAAATAAGTATGTAAAACAATAATAAAAACAAAACACGAGTACAGCACCTACACAAATAAGAGACATTAATAACATAGATGATCATAGGCTTTTGTTGTAAAATGATGGATAATTACTAAATAATCATAAAATGGCATAAAAATAAATATTATGGGCCAGGAACTAAATGTTCACTTAAACATTACAAAGATCCTATGAATTAGTTATTATTATTCTCCATTGTACAAATATGGCAACTAAAGCTCAAGAGAGGTAATTTTCCTCCCAATGTTATAGACTTGATAAGTGTAAGAGTTTGGAATTGTATAGAAGCCTTTATGCCAACAAAGCTGATTTTATTCCACTACAATTTGTTATCTTCTAAAATAGCTCTTTAAACAATCTCATTTTGCCTCTTCCTTTCATTACCACTACTTAACAGTTGTCAACACTTGATGCCTCCAGTTTCTGGCCAATGATGCATTCTGCTGACTCTTGCAATCAGACTAGAATTCTTATTACTTTGCTGAAACTAGTCAACACAACTTTCATTTTCATAGATTTAAGGAGAATGTAACTGATAAGGAACAATCCCAGAGGAATATTATGTTTAAAATCAAAATGGAAAATATTATGTCTTATGTTACTTTGCATAAAAATCAAAACAGGAATAATGTACATACTTGTATACACATACAAAAATGTAGAAAGCTATATAAGAACCTGTGACATTCTCTGACTTGAGATATAAGGGAAGGAGACTTGCATTTCATGGTATGCCTTTTGTAACTTTTGAATTCTTTAATTTAATTCAGAAAATAAGATACAATGCACATTTTATTTCATAATAAATGAATAGACGCATTAATTATTCAGGTTGCTGCTGTATTAGACATTTGTGACCAAATTTCTTTCTAGACAATTTCTTGTCTTTATATTCATGCTGATTCTTCCACCTGCAGTGTCTTTTCTGTCTCAAGATCTATTAATTTTTCAAGGTCATTTAATGTTTAGCTAAAGTTTTCCCTGATTTCCCTCACATCAACAGAAAAACAAAATCATACTCAAATGTGTAGTTCTCTGTGAATTAATATGTGTCTCTTATGATACTGAACTATTTATCCAATTGTAAGACATGAGTACATGAATTATCAGATAATAAATTTCTTGAAATTAGGAATTATCTTGTATTCATCTTTGTTTCACAAAGTCTATTCCTATTTGGAATAAAGTAACTCTTTCAGTCCTCACGTGACATATGAAGGTATGTCTTCCAATTTATGCATCAACAATTCAGATCTAAAAGACTTTCATATACTTGTTTCTCCCTTTCAAATCATACATAATAATCTTTTTCCCAAGACTCAGGCTGTATAATTTTTCTTGTAAAACATCGATTATCTTTTCTTTATGATTTTGGGAGTCGGGAGTTTTCAACTTTCTAGTGGTCTTACAGCAAGCAAATAATGAAATACAAGATATGGTGGGTGCAGATACATTTATTTATCAATATAAAAATGGTTTTGTTTTAATAAAATTTAAAAAATCTCTTTAGACTTATTAAGCATTCTTTCGGTCTTCCTTACTCATGGTTAATGGCAGAGACTTTTGAGAATGGTAAGTCTAATTATAAAAAGACACCAAAATAAGCAAATTGTGGCACTTACAAACCAGAGAAAAATTCCTAATTACATTTCTTTTTCAGTGCAATTAGCAGTCATCTCCTCCTGCTAAATATCAGTTACTAGATTTACCTTAAATCAGTCTCTGTCAACATTTAAGTTCTGTTGCAATAAAAGCAATGAGTGAGTAAAAGGTACAAATTAAATATTTCTAATTTTTTTTGGCAAATATATTCTCTGGAAAATGAGAAAAATACATACAGTATAAAATATAACAAAAGAGTTGGTTTTAATAGTAATTCATAGCAACATTTTTCTTGAACCATTTATATAAAGTAAAATCATAAGGCAAGGTAAAGTACGATTTTATCAAGAACATTCATTGTCTAATATTTACAAATTCATTTGTCAATTCTGACACCATGAAAATGCTAAGGATAATATGTAAGAAGGGAAATTGAGCATAACATTGAAAGAATATAAGTAAAATATTTAGTGCTTAGAGCTCTTATATAGATTTTTATTATGATATATTTCAAAGTAATAAAAATATTGCCCTCAACTTGAGTGAATAATGTAATAAATGGCTAAGGTCATGGCTTAGAAATTAATGACTTAAGTCACAGCTTAGAAATTTTTTAATGATAATGGATGAGAAACTATGGTTGAAACAACTTTCACTGAGATGTGAAAAAGACCGAGAGAACTACATATAACAGCAGCTCTCGGGCAATAAATCTTCTGCATCCTCCCAGATGGTTGTGTGGTCCAGTATAAAATATGTATGATAGATTTATATACCTTCATTCTCTGCAGTGTTTACATAACTTGTTTAGCTGGGAACCTAGGCCACATCATTAATCTTCAGAGAGTCCTTTGTGTTAATTATTCTTCACAACACTTAAAGGGGAAAAGTCTGTATTTTAATCAACTCACATTAAAGATAAAGAAAATAGAAGAGGTAAATGTATGGATTTAGTATAGTCATGAGGTGAGAACTGGAATACTCAAGTTTTGTGGTTTGTTTCACTGTTTCAACATATTAATACAATTATTGTCATTTTTTTTTACCTTTTTACTCTAACAGTGTATAAAATATAGTATAAATCTAAGAATGTTCACTGGGTTATTTTTATGTGAATGATCTTCAGTATATTATTCTCTTCTGTAATTGTTGAGATTAAGGAAGGAAGAGCTGAAATGTAACTAACATGGTAGAATCCTGATACCTTGCATTGTATGTGGAGTAGAGAACTATTTAAAAAGATTTACCTGAGTTTAAAATATGTTTTTGAAATCTATTGTGAATTGCGGTTCTCTACTAGATTGTTGCCAAAGTTACCACATTTAATTCTTATTTTAAATTATAATTAAATAGGTAATTTTTCTCTGTCTTTGTTTAATTTCAAAAGTGAGTATCATATCTTTGAAAGAAATTAGTGTTGGCAAAGGCAGTATTAATTTGATAAATATAAAATGCCGTCTCACTCAGAGTTTAGTTGCAAACAATAGAAATGACAATCACTGTTTCAAGCTTACAAGTATTTACTGTCACCTACTAAGTTTCTTACAAATTTTTTTCTTATTTTTTAATGTTTATTTCAGAATATAATGGGGGTGAAAATGTTTTGGTTATGTGGATTGCTTTTTTACTGCTTGAGACAAAGTTATAAGTGTGCCCATCTCCCAGATTGTACCCTTTAGGTATGATTTCACCCATCGTCCTCTTCCCTCCTCCTACCTGTTTGATTTACGTTGAGTTTTACTTTGATCTGTGCACATGAGTGCTGATCGGTTAGTTCCAATTTAATAGTGAGTACATGGCGGTGTTTGTTTTTCCATTCTTGTGATAGTTCACTTAGGAGAATGGACTCTAGTCCCATTCAGATTTTTGGAAAAGGTATTAATTCATTATTTTATAGCTGAGTAGCAGTCCATGGTATACATATACCACATTTTATTAATCCATTCATGAAATGATGGGCACTTGAGTTGATTTCACATCTTTGCGATTGTGGATTGTGCTGCAATAGACATTCGAGTGCAGGTGTCTTTTTGATATAATGGATTTTTTTCCTTTGGGTAAATACCCAGTAGTGGGATTGCTGGATCAAATGGTAAATCTACTTTTAGTTGTTTGAGGAATCTCTATACTATTTTCCATAGAGGTTGTACTAGTTTGCAGTCCCACCCACAGTGTGTAAGTGTTCCTTTCTCGCTTCATCCACTCCAACTTCTGTTGTTTTGGTATTTTTTGATGGAAGCCATTCTCATTGGGGTAAGTGATATTTCACTGTGGTTTTAATTTGCATTTCCCTGATGATTAGAGACATTGAGCATTTTTTCATATGTTTATTGGACATTCGTCTATCTTCTTTTGGAAAACTTCTGTTCTTAATTTTTGCCCATTTTTTAATGGGGTTGTTTTATTTTTTTTCTTGCTGATTTGCTTGAGTTCTTTGTAGATTCTGGTTATCAGCCCTTTATTGGGTGTGTAGCATGCAAATTTTTTCTCTCATTCTGTAGGTTGTGTGTTTGCTCTGTTGATTGTTTCCTTGGCTGTACAGAAGCTTTTTAATTTAATCAAGTCCCATCTATTTATGTTCGTTGTTGCTGTGATTGCCCTTGCGGCCTTCTTCACAAATTCTTTGCCTAGGCCGGTATCTAGAAGAGTTTTTCCAACATTTTCTTCTAGAATTCTTATGGTTTTCATGTCTTAGGTTTAAGTTTGTTATCCATCTTGAATTAATTTTAGTGATTGTTGAGAGATATGGATCCTGTTTCATTCTTCTACATGTGGCTATGAGATTTTCCCAGCACCATTTATTAAATAGGGCTTCTTTTCCCCAGTGCATATTGTCTGCTTTGTCAAATATCAGATGGCTGTATGTGGATGGTTTTATATCTGGGTTCTTTGTTCTGTTCCTTATAAAAATTGAGAAGGCCTGAATAGTAGATAGCTCCAGAAAGCTATCCAGAAATAGCTTTCAAATTCAAGTATCACTCTGCCCCTGTGAGATGGTTAAAGCTTTCACAACCACTGCAGGAAGGCGTGAAATTGTCTTCCATGTTGACAGAAGAACCACACCATTTGTGTCATTATTCATGCCAGCAAATGCTTGCTTTACATCCTGCTTTTCTTCACACTTAACTTTGTTCTACAGCCAAATACCCCTATGAGAGTATTTGATTTGTGAAATTTCAATCCTATCCAGGACCTGGGCTACATAAGAATCTCAAAAAGGCAGATTGGCATTCTAGAATCTGCAACACTGGAAGGCGTACTTAATGGGAATTGGAATGTTTTCTGAATGAACCATTCCATGGTACCTGCCCCAATTCACTAATGAAGAAACACCTCAAACAAACCTAATAAGCAGCAGAAATGGCAACTGTAATATGCTCTGAATATAATGCAAATCTCTCTCTCTCATAAGCAGTAATTGGGTTCCCTTTCTTGCCACAAAAGAGTTCATTCAATTTTGGTGATGATCATTATTTCTATAGTTCAGGTGCAACAATTTATATCTTATAGGTGATAAATTTAATTTTCATTACCACCATAATGGCACAGATAGAGTATAGAACAAGGAAGAAAATTTGTGTCAATTTCACAGTCCTTGTTAGTTATGAAATCATGGTTCAGGAGACTACAACACACAGCCATTGGAGTTATAATTCATGTTGTGTTCTGTGACCAATTTTGTTCTCTGAATGTGGGTCATTTACACTGAATCCAGTGCAAATGGACATTGCAATAGTTCTTCTAATCTTACCATGGTTGTTACTTATGGCTTCCTGTATCCACTAGCCATTATATTTCCTTTGTTCTCAGCCAACGCACCTATGGGGGCTCTATACATGACAGGGTAACTCAAAACTTTTATTTCTAAAAATATCAGGCTTTGGTACTCCTGCCTGTATTGAGCTGATATAGTCTTCCACTAACTTTAACCTTTGTATGCAAAGTATCCCTCTTTGTAACTCTTTGGAAATTTCAGGTAAATATGCTAAAAGTCAATAGGAAATACAAGGCTGAATTTCTTACTTGTAAATGGATCTTCTATAAACAAAGCAATATTATGAGAAATTATTTTAAGTTTAAAGAAAAGCTTCATTTCCTCTAAGGAACTGCTGAATTTCTACTTTTCAGGTAATAGAATAATACATAGAATTATAGTAATACCTCATAAAGTTTACATTGTAGCAGGCATAAACAGTTAATAAGTACATATACATTTAATATTCACAAGTTTGTTAAAAAAGTTACTCTTAATCCTTATGTTAAGGAAAAGAAGAATGAGACTCAAAGTGCTAAATAATTTATCTAAGATCACATAGCTATTAAGTGTTGAAGTCATCATTTCAACTCACTGACTCTGTAGTCTCTATTCTTAACCACTATGCTGTACAGCCACTAAACAATATTCATTTTCATGTTGGCTTCTATGAAATTCAGAAACAAACTCACAACTTCATCTTAGCTACTCTTCCTTCCTTTCGTGCAACTTACTACTTTTATTTATACATTTTTGTTGTTTCTGAGGCACACACACATTTCCATTCCTTTGTGGAGAAAGAACACCTATAAAAAATATTTTTCTCAATATGTATGAGATATAGACTCACTAATATAAGAAGAATAATGAGAGGTTGAATAGAGATTCTTAGAAGAAACAGGAATAAGATCCTTCCCATAGTGGGGTATGGTCATTTGTGGTGCAGAATATTAGATAGGGCTGAAAACTGAGAAAACACAAATGACAGGATAGTTTTGGGGTGTGCAGACATGTTTCATGTTAGTAACCAATGATGATTTGGTATAGAGAGAGCAGCCACTATAACCCACTCTTCCAAGAATAATAAAGTTAGAGAAGGAACAAAATGGTGACATGAGAGATTATAATTTTGCCTGAATGTTATTAGATATAAACAAAGTAGAAAAGAGGGAATACATGAATTAGTATTACACTTAGTACGGAGAGAACTTATGCATCATTCTCATGAAGGACGAATGGATTAATCAGATTTATTCCTCAATTTCTATGTCTCTATTTCTCTTCTCTCTCTCTCTCTTTCTCTCTCTCTCTCTCTCTCTCTCTCTCTCACACACACACACACACAAACTTTTAGTGTGATGGCAAATTATCTACAATTTTCAAAACTATTTGTAATGGCAGACAAATTAAAAAGAGTGATTAAAAACAGGTGTTATCTTCAGAAAAGTATTAAATACTATATAAGCTATTGAAGTATTGAAGTAGGTAATGTCTATAGAAGCTGATATAGGTAATTTAATCACAACATAATATCTATGAAAATTATAGGGAGTAAAAGGTAGCTAAATAAGAAAACGTTACCTATAGCTTTCATAAAGAGCATTAAAACTCATTTTCAGTGAAATTCTAGGAAGTCTGATTAAAATACAGAAATTTAAAGGAGACAGTTAATATGTACCCTGGAACTTTAGAATAAATAAAGAATAAAATAGGAATATCGATCCAAGTAGCTCATATGATGATTTCATGAAATTATTGTAGATCTGAAAATGTAAAGGTGGCTTTAGAAAAGATTTGGAGATGTGGAAAAGCTATATCAAAGGGAGAGAATAAAGTAAATGTATTCTGTCATGGGACTTAATCAACTGTTTAATCCCGATCCCGTATGTCCCATTTGATTATGTTGACAAGTGAAAAGCACATTCATCTAAATTTTTAAAGTATTTAGACATTAACCAATATAATATGAATCATCTAAATTTTACATTGCAAATAAAATTAGATCAACCACTTAAATTGAGGCAATAAGAGATGACATTAAATTATTCAATGACAAATAACTCTATCCAGTTAAATGTCATACACATTTTTAAGGAATTTACTTGTCACAAAGATAGCTGACTTCTGAAATGATAAATAGTATGGTAAATGAAGAAAAAGGTCAATTAGTAATCTGCTGTTTTTGAAAACAATGTCTTCTGGCAGTTATAGTTGTATTAGTCCCTTTTATTTATGGAATAAAGTTTGGTAACTTTCATGACATATGCATCTCTTATGCAGACTAAATAGAAATTATGTTTAAAATGTACATTTAAAGAAATCATGGCATGGTGCTAATCATATTTGTTTTAAAAAATGGTTATGGGCCGGGTGCGGTGGCTCACGCCTGTAATCCTAGCACTCTGGGAGGCCGAGGCGGGCGGATCGTTCTGAGCTCAGGAGTTCGAGACCACCCTGAGCAAGAGCGAGACCCCGTCTCTACCAAAAAATAGAAAGAAATTAATTGGACAGCTAAAAATACATGGAAAAAAAAAATTAGCCGGGCACGGTGGCGCATGCCTGTAGTCCCAGCTACTCGGGAGGCTGAGACAGTAGGATCGCTCGAGCCCAGGAGTTTGAGGTTGCTGTGAGCCAGGCTGATGCCATGGCACTCGCTCCAGGCAAGAGAGTGAGACTCTGTCTCAAAAAAAAAAAAAAAAAAAAAAAAAGGTTATGTAAATAAAATGGTTCTGAAACACATTTATAAAAAAAGAAATACAGCAGAAATACTGTGATATTTGTGACTCAGAATTTTGGCAAATAAAAGAGCTTATTGCAAGAATGTATAGTCAAGTGTTTTTGAACATTTTGAGCAACTGTCAACTGTTTTTTAATTCAATTAGATGAGTTCAGGTTGTAATTAGGAAAATTAATTCAAAAGGGTAGTCAAAAGATAAAATAATATCTATGATATTATATAGAGAGAATTAGACTAATTCTGAGCAACAGTAATTTTTTTTTCAATTTGAGAACAATCTCATGATTCCCATTTTATGGTTTTGAGGTCGTCAATGGAATTCTTTGTGGTTAACTAATAACCAGTCCCCAAATATGTTCACACTCTAATCTCTGGAACCTATTAATATGTTAATATATATCAAAAGGGAATTTGCGGATGTGATTAAGATTGTGAAATTTGAGATAAGTTGATTACTTTGGATCATCTGGTGGGCCCAATCTAATCATAGGATCACTTAAAAGTGGAGAACCTTTCTCTGCTGAAGTCATAGAGACATGTGGCAGAAGAGACATGCGAAAGGTGTTTCATGTGCTGTTGCTGATTCTCAGATGTAGGGACCTACATATAAGTACAGGAAGACGGGATGCTGGGAACTGAGGGCAGGGCCCAGCAAGGAAACATGACCTCAATTGCATAGTTCTGAATTTTGCCAAAACCTGCATTGGGTTAGAAATAGATTCTCCTCTAGAGCCTCCAGAGAGGAAAACAGCTCTGCTGAAACTTTGATTGTGGCCTTGTGACACTTGAGCAGAGAAACCAGCCAAGGACGCTGGATTCTGACTTTTAGAACTGTGAGAAATAAATTTGTGTTGTTTTAAGCCATTAAATGTGTGGTAATTTTTTATAGTGCTGATAGAAAATGAACATAGTGCTTCTTCAGCTTTTCTTACATAAATTCTTGTTTTTCTACTGACTAGTTTTAAGAGAGCATTGGTGCATATTATTATCTGAGTTATTTGCTATAAAATGTCTTCTGTTTAACTTCTTATTTATCATAGTTTCATAAATCCTGAAAAAGATTAGCATGCTAGAATAGACATAAAAGTCTGAAAATCATAGATATCCAGATTTGAATACCTATTCTACAATTTTTTAGCTCTATAAATTTAAATTGGTCACAAAATTTCCTAATCTTCAGTTTATCCATTTGGGACTTGGTGACAATAATGTCTACACAAAATAGAAAAAAATCTATGTAAATGTATCTTAACATACTACTTGAAACACACATACTTAATAAAGTCAACTCCCTTATCATCTGTCCTTCTTGGACAAAATCAACTACCCCACTACCCTGCATATAACTCTGGTGACTTCTTTAGGTTAAGGGAATCTATTTTCTTTTTAATTTTATGTTTATGACCTTTTTATCTATAGTAGAGGTAGTCTCTGTTTAAATTAACACATAAACAACTCATCAGAAATCACACTGCCCTTGTATGCATTCTTGTGGATTTATGTGATAAGCTGCAAATTGAAATTTTTTTCAGGAAAGTTTTGATGTGGAAATAAAATCAACAGTGGATCATGGGAGGGAAATAATGACTAACACAGCTCCACGGTAATTTTCTGGGACAACCAGCTATAATTCTAGAGAATCTAGGCTGACGAGGTAGAAAGGGAGAAGAGTATTTAGTAGGGGTAAGTGAGAAAAGATAGTCAAAGTCAAATAAAATATAGAGACAAATCTCTAAATTTGAAAAACAATTTATTTGGTAAGCAAGAATTACAATTTGGGGCATATACTCGGACCAAGTTTTGTTTGGTATGTCAGAAAAATAAATAGGGGGTTGACGGTTTTATAAAAAGATGAAATAATATGTACTGTATTTCTAGAATGTTAATTGGAAGTAGTAAAATTTGGGGGAGCTGGAAAGCTCTGACTGGTAAACGGCAGCAATGGGCAAAGCTAGTCTTGGAGTTGCAGCAGGTTGTCTCAGTAGCTATTAGATAAAACTAGGTTCAGGTTACAGCAGGCAGTTTGGGCAGTCAGGCTTGCAGATAATTGCATTCTTGGAGCAATGTTATGTTCCTTGAGTGCTTGTTCCCCCAGGCTCCTCAACTCTGTTTTATTTGAGTATGACAAGAATGACCCAATTTGTACAGTCAACTTTCACATTTCCTCCTTTTGATCAAAATGTTTCTCTGACGGTATCACTAATTAATGATTTTGCAGTTAGCCTTGATTGTCCCTTGGTGCTGTGATGGAACTGTCCTTGTTGTCTATGTTCCATATCTGGGGAAAGGTTTGGGGGTCTATGTTAGGGACCTAGGCCATGGTTGGGTAATAAAGAGACAGAAGGAAAAAATTTTCTCTGAATAGATTTGTCTGGAGTCCATCTTATCAGTTCCATGGGCATGAGCAATTATCTCAAAGTGTTGGGCTCATATTATTCTCTTGGGATAGCTGGCTTTACAAAGATTAGGTCGGCAATAAGAACAAAGCTTAAAAATCATACTATAAAAAATTAACAATATAATTTATCCAATTTGAATAATAGTGCTAAACCATTAACTTAATTTTGAAGATAACCACCTAAACAGGTCAAAAATCCATGGGGTAAACTGGGTGAGACTGGTTGTAGTCATTGAGTAGCATTTTATAGCTGGATTAAATTAAAGCAGAGAATACCAATTTTATAAAAGCGACCACCGGTACAATTTGAGAAGAATTTGTTTTAGGGATATTGTCAAATTAGGCAGACTGAAATGATTTCTTAGGTCAGGTTTTGTCCAGTTACCTCCAGCAGTTACCGATTGTGAAATTTGAATTATAGCACTACTGCCAAATGAGACAGGCAGCATTAAGAGGGATAAGAGACTCAGTATGATATGGAGTGTTATTCTTACACCTTAATAGAAGCTATGTACAGCATGGAAAATGTCAACTCTCACTTGGTTTTCAGTTTGAATATCTCTGGTTATGCCACTGGATGGTTTGTTGAACTTTCTGTGTGGCTTATACGTTAGGCGTAAGACTTGTTCCTTAAAATGTATCCGATTTCAGCTTATAGGGCTTTAAGAAGAGAAGAGTTCCCATTTTAGTAATGTTATGGAAGAAAGTTGGATTGGAGACACTTAGAAGAATTTAGGATCCAGTGTAGTATATAGGTCGATAATGAGATCTTGAAAACAATGTATAGAGTTACAACCTAATAATAGGTGTGTTACGGCTTTTTTTTTATAAACATGTTTTTTTTTTCTGTCTACATTGATAATATAGGAATCTCAGATTTAAAAACTACTTGAGGCTAGAAAGCCAAACCAAGGCAGATTTTAAATTTTACTTACAGTGGTAAGGTTCCTTGGCCTGCCAGGAAGTCACAGATTTTATTCATATACTTTAAGGCTGGGAATCCTTGAAGTCAAGCGATTTATGTATATTATAAAAAAATGACACTTCATTCAAAACCTTGGTAATATAACCAATGTTCTGAATTGTATTATGCTACAAAGAGAGAGCATATTTTTATTGGATTTATGCAAATAAACATATTGCCGTAAAGTATTCACAAACAATTTTTGAAATCTGGGGGATAAAGTATGGATAAAAATGATTTTATCTTTGTTTACAAAAGTACACTTTATCAAATTGGTGTAAATTATAAATAGCTTAAAGGAGATTTTTTTTTAATACAGGAAATAAAGCATTTAAGTAAAGAACCAACATTGTTTCAAATAAAAGTCATAAAATATTATTTTTATCATTTATTCAATCTCATATCCCCAACTTTTAGTTCTGCTTGATCTCTATTACCAATTTAATGAAAACAACAGTTTCATTATTAAAGTTATGGAAATTTTTATTTAGTCCATTTATCTTAATTTTATCAGAAACCTACATTTAAGAGTATTTTTTGGAGTATTTTCCATGGACCTAATTGTAAATATTTTCAGGGAAAAATTCAAAACAATAACTCTGTATGACAAAAACTTTTAATAGGCATAGTTAAAATCCAATTAAAGTTTACAATTGATAAGGAAATTCAGTTTTATCCATTACATATAGCATTTTAAAATAATTAGAAGTATGTCTGATAACATTATATTTCTATGAATTTATATAATTTTTGAAACATATAAAAAAATACCCATAAATACAACTAAAAGTAGATGTAGTATCACTTATCATTTGACAATTGTTTTATATAATTTATTAAATAAGCCTAATCATTTAGCATGTCTACAAGATGAGAGATGTATCTTTTAATGCTTTCCTGAGGTCCAACTGGAAGTCCCAAAGTCATTTCTAGGTTAAAAAGACCTCATTTAGGACTTGATTTGGGCGAAATTTGGTCAAAGATATTAAAAAGCTCTAAACATTTGATCAAAACAGAATCACAGTTCACTGTAAAATAATAGGCATTCATTTAGCAGAGTGACAATCAAAAGGCTCCAAAAGCAATACAGAAAGTTACATAGATGCAAAAATCTTTTAATACATTGACTGCCATGCTAAAAAAAAAAAAAAAAAAAAAATTTACTTTGGGGTCATGGTGTTTTATTATGAAATAGAATGCAAAATTTGAAAAAAAATGATCTTTTCTAATTTAATGAAAAATTTGTTATTTTTTATTGTTTTCTGTGGATGAATTATATGCAACTTGAAAAATAGTTCATGTGGCTCCCAAGGTAGAGAGATGTGTGAGTTACATATGCTTCACGAGGCACCAGGCTCCAAACTAGTGTGAGTGAAATACAACTCACATGGCAGTTAATGTGGTAAAGCTCAATTTTCCTAAGTAATCAAAAATCCAATAAAGGCAACACAAGAAATTATGTGATAAAATGTAAAATCTTTGTTTCTAAGGCCGTCTATCAAAAGGCAAAGAGATGAACCTGAATGAAAAGTATACTTGAATTTAATGAGCTACAGAATGTGTCCAACGTTATAAATGTAACAATTCAGACATATCAAGAAAAGCCAAGAGGACAGAATCTAGTTATACTGAAGAAAAACATTGCTTTTCTAGGCCTTCATGATATCATTTCAGTGTTAGCACACAAGAGGAGTTACAGCCATAGACAAAAGTGTTATAGGATCTGAAGAAAAAGCTGAAGGAGAAAATTATTACCCAGGCCTTCTCAATAGGAAGAAAGCTAACAGCAATGATATATGATGAAGTCAAATAAAATGTAGAACAAATCTCTAAATTAAAACAAACAAACAAACAAAAAAAACAACATTTAAGGAGGATGTGATGATGGCCAACTAGAGGCATCACTTTTCAGATTGTCTTGGCTGGAAGGTAGAATATTGGACTGAGCAAAGCAGAGAGGAGTTGCAGCTCAAGTGTGGATTGCAGGGAGAGAAAAACAGAGATGTCTGGAGATCCAACCAAGAAAAAATGCAAAGCTGAGGAAGAAGAAGATAGAGAAGAGAAGACAACAGCATGGCCAAACCCAGAAAGGCTCAGAGCCCAGTGAAAGGGTAAGGAGGGCTTCCCCTCTCCCCACATAAGTATCTTCAGTGAGCATTGGGACATAAAACATTTTGGAGGCACTTCCTCCCTTCCCTGAGCCCAGGCACAGTGGCTAAATGGAAATAGTGGGGTGAACCAGCAATCCACAGGAGTTCAGGTGTTCAAAAGGGACTCTTTTCGGGAGAGTGCCACAACAAATTTAAAAAAGTAGAGATTATACCACATATCTATTCAGACCACAGTGGAATAAAATTAGAAATGAATTCCAATAGAAACATTCAACTCTACTTAAAGTTATGGAAATTAAACAACCTACTGTTGAATAATTACAGGGTCAAGGAGGAAATTAAGATGGAAATAAAAAGATTCTGTGAACTAAACGACAAAGGTGACACAAATTATCAAACTCTGTAATATTAACCAAAAGTAATCATAAGAGGAAAATTTATAACCTTAAATACCTATATCCAAAAGACAGAAAGATCACAAATCAATAATCTAATGAATCATCTCAAGGCATTGGACAAGGAAGAGCAAATCAATCCCAAACCCAGTACAAAAAGAGAAGTAACTAAAGTCAGAGCACGACTAAATGAAATAAATAATAAAATAATTATACAGTGGATTAATGAAGCAAAAAAGGTGGTTATTTGAAAAGATAACCAAGATTGACAGGCCTCTCACTAGATTAACCAGAAACAGAAAAGCAAGGACCCTAATAAGCTCAATCAGAAATTAAAAAGGAAATAATAGAACTAATACCATGGAAATACAAAATATCATCTCAGAATACTATAAAAATCTCTAAGCACATAAAATTGAAAATGTTGAGGAAATGGACAAATTCTTGGGAACACACAACTTCCCTCGGCTCAATTAGGAAGAAATAGAACTCCTGAAGAGACCTTTATCAAGTAATGAAATTGAAGCAGCAGAAAACAATCTCCTAACAAAAAAAGTCCCAGATCAGGTTTCACAGCTGAGTTTTACGAGACCTACCAGGAAAAACTAATACCTATACAGTAGAAATTATTTCATAACATCAAAAAGAAAGGAGTCTTTCTAACTCATTCTATAAAGCCAATATCACTTTGATACCAAAACCAGAAAAGGACATGACAAAAAAAGACAACTGCAGACCAATATCTCTTATGAATATAGATGTAAAAATAATAAAATTCTAGCAAACAGAATTCAGCCACACATCAAAAAAAAAAATAATGCATCACTATCAAGTAGGCTTCATCTCAGAAATGCAAGGGTGATTCAACATATGCACATCTATAAATGTGATTCACCACATAAACAGGAACAAAAAGAAAGGCCATATGATCTTCTCAATAGATGCAGAAAAAGCATTTGGCAAAATTCAGCACCCTTTTATAAGAACGCTTAACAAAATAGTCATAGATGGAATATACCTCAAAATTGTAAAAACCATATATGACAAACCCACAGTCAACATCATACTGAACAGGGAAAAACTGAAAACATTACCACTTAGAAAGGGAACCAAACAAGGTTGTGCATTGTCACCACTTCCTGTCAACATAGTGCTGGAAGTCTCCTAGTCAGAGCAATCAGGAAAGAGAAGGAAATCAAGTTATCCAAATGGGGAAAGAAGAGGTCAGACTATTGCTGTTTTCTGATGATAAGATCTTTTATCTAGAACACCCTAAAGATTCTGTGAAGAGACTACTGGAATTGATAAATAAATAGAGCAAAGTCTCAGGTTATAAAATCAATATACACAGATCAAGTCAGTAGCATTCCTATACACCAACAACTGTCAAGCTGAGAATCAAATCAAATACTCAATATTTTTCACAATAGCAACAAAGAAAATAAAATACCTGGGAATATATTTAACCAAGGAGATGAAATACCTCTGCAGAGAGAACTATGAAATTCTGAAAAAGGAAATCACAGAGGATGTAAATAAATGGAAAAACATATCATGCTCCTGGATTGGCGGATCAACATTGTTAACATGTCTATACTAATCAAAGTGATTTACAGATTCAATGCAATTCTCATTAAAATACCTACATCATTGTTTACAGATCTAAATAAATAATTCTATGCTTTGTATGGAACCAGAAAAGACCCTGCATAGCCACAGCAACCTTACGCAAAAAGAACAAATCAGTAGGCATTTCCTTACCAGACTTCAAGCTGTACTAGAATACTATAGTAACCAAAACAGCATGGTGCTGGTACAAGAACAGAGACATAGACCAATGGATCACAAAAGAGAACCCAGATATAAAACCATCCTCATACTGCCATCTGATCTTTGACAAAGCAGGCAAAAGCATGCACTGGGGAATAAAATCCCCATTCAACAAATGGTGCTAGGAAAATTGGATAGCCACATGTAGAAGACTGAAACAGGATCCCTACCTCTCACTACTCACAAAAATTAATTCACAATAGATAACAGACTTAAACCTAAGGCATGAAACTGTAAGAATTCTAGAAGAAGAGGTTGGAAAAACTTAGAGATTTAGGCCTAGGAAATGAATTTATGTTGAAGACCCCAAAGGCAATCACAGCAACAACAAAAATATATAAATGGGACCTGTTTAAGAAGCTTCTGCACAGCCAAGGAAACAATCAATAAAGCAAATAGGCTACCTGCAGAATGGGAGAAAAAAATTGCATGCTACACATCCAATAAAGGTCTGATAACCAGAATCTACAAAGAACTCAAGGAAATCAGCAAGAAAACATTAAACAGTCCCATTATAAAGTGGGCAAAAGACATGAACAGAAGCATTTCAAAAGAAAATAGAATAATGGCCATTAAACATATGAAAAAATGCTCATCTCTAATCATAAAGGCAATGCAAATCAAAACCACAATGAGACATCACCTAACTCCAGTGAGAATTGCTTTTATCAAAAAGTCTTATAACAAAAGATGCCTGTGTGGATGCAGAGAGAAAGGAACACTTATACACTGTTGATGGGACCACGAACTAGTACAAACTCTATGGAAAGCAGTATGGGGATACCTCAAACAACTAAAAGTAGACCTACCATTTGATCTAACAATTCCACTCTGGTGTATTTACCCAAAGGAAAGAAAGATATTTTGTAAAAAAGACATTTACACTTGAATGTTTATAGTGGCACAAGTCACAATCACAAAGTTGTGGAAACAGCCCAAGTGCCCATCAATACATGAGTGCATTAATAAAATGTGTTATATGTACACCATGGAGTACTACTCAGGCATAAAAAAAACAATGGTGAACTAATACCTTTTGTAACACCCTGGATGGAACTGGAGACCATCCTTCTAAGTGAAAAATTGCAAGAATGAAAAAACAAACCACCTGTACTCATTATGACATTGGAACTAATTGATTAACACTCATGTGCACATATGGTAGTAAAATTCAACAGAAATCAAGCAGGTGGGAGGGGGAGGAGGGGATGGGTAAATTCACTTCTAATGGGAACAATGCATACTAGGTGATGGACACACTTATAATTTTGACTTAAACTGTACAAAAACAATTCATGTAACCAAAACATTTCTACCCCCTTAATATTCTGAAATAAAGAAAATTTATGTGAAAAGCAATAATTGCAATTTGGGGCATATACACAGATCAGGTGGTATGTGGTATGTCAAAATCACAAATAGAGGACTGGAGGTTTTATAAAGGGGAGAAATGTTACATACTGTTTTTTCAGAAATTTTATCGGAACTAGTAAAATTTGGGGGCAATAACAGCCACTCTGACTGGTGAGTGGCAGCGGTGGGCAAATCTAGTATTGTCCTTGCAGCAAGTTGTTTCAATAGCTACTATATAAAACTGGTCTCAGGTTACAGCAAGCAGTTTCAGCAGCCAGGCTTGCAGAAAATTTCATTCTTGGAGCAAAGCTATGTGCTGAAAATGCTTTCCCCCCTTGGCTTCTCCACTCTGTTTTATTTGGGTATGACAAGAATGACCCAACTTGTATGATCACCTTTGCAATATGACATAAAATAAACTTTATTCACTTAGTGATTTTTTTCCTAAGGTTAGCCTTTCCTGAAATCACAGATTAATTATATATTTTCTGTACTTATCTTATTTTCTTAACAAATTAAGATGAAGCATATAATGATTTGAGATCTTTAAAAATTTGAGAATATTATGCATATTTCATATTTGTTCTCTTATGAAGTGAATACCCCTATTTCTTTGTCCTTCATGTAGTTATAGCGCCTATAATATAATACCTGGAATATTGCAGGGCTGAATGCATGGTTTTATCATTTATTCATGATAAACACAAATATAAATATATTACTTAGCCTAAATAGATCAGAGAGATAGAAACATAAAATTTTCTAGTTGGATTTGGGGAAATGTAGGTAATTATTTTTATCTAACAGTAATATGAGAAATTCATGTACAGATTTCTTATTTGAGAATGTTCAATGTTTTTTGTTTTTGTATGGTTTTTATTTATTTTCTTATTTCTCAATCAAACAGTAATTATATATAATATTTACTCTGTGCAAAAGGAAATAGAAGATAAATGCAGCATATAATTTATGTCTGAAAGAGGATAAAACATACATTCCATGATCTATATTGAATTGGTCTAATGTTCTGAATGTTGCACCTACAGAACATCAGAGACTTCACCCCTAGTCTGTGAATGTCCGAAGCAGAGACTCTTCACTCACCCTTATTTGACATATTGCATGTATAAGAAATAACTTTTTTGTTGTTATTGCCAAGCCACTGAGATTTAGGCATTGTTTCTTATTGCAGCATAATTTAGTCTATCCTGATATGGTAATATGGACATTAGTGTATAGAATTATCATCCTGCCCTAACAAACACCTGAAATATGTGATAAGACATTAGACATTGAGTAATGGTGCCTTGAAAATGGTATGTTACATAGTAGCAAAACATTTGGTAAAACTGGCAATAACTTGGAAAGAAGACTGTGTAAAAATGGGCATTAGTGGCATATCTTGGATGCTGTTTGCTGCTTTTGTCAAGGTTTCACATAAAAAAGATGAACCCAGGGAAGAATTGGCTGGAATAGAAGACAACAGAGTGAGAAAGAGAAGGCTTTGCCAACCTGAAAAGGGCAACCACTTTAGGACTTCAAATAATAAGACATAAATTTGAGAAGGTAGTTAAGAGATGAAAGTCAATTAATCCTAACCTAGCAGCAAGTATCAAATCAAGTTTATGGCTGTCATACATTGTTAATATCTCTTTGGGGATTAATGTGGTGCTCAGTAAATCCTTTCAGTTTATAAATGGTCACTTAGTTTCCCAACATTCCATATAGTCTCATTACATTCAACTGTGCCAGTTGGGCTTGCTAGAGACTGAATTGTATCCTCCAAAAAGTCATATGCGGAAGCCCTGACCTCCAGTGCTGATATTTGGAGATAAAACCTTTGAGAGATACTTAAGTTTAGATGAGGTCGTGATGAGTATGAGGCCCTCATGATAGTATTAATGTCCTTGTAAGAAAAGATGTAAGAGTTTTGTCTCTCACTTTCTCTCTGCCTTTTGAGGACACAATGTGAAGGACGCCATCTGTAAGCTGTAAAGAGAGCCCATACTAGAGTTGTGCTGGTACCGTGACCTTGGATTTCAACTTTAGAACTGTCACAAAATAAATTTCTATTGTTTAAGCCACCCAGTTTATGGTATTTTGTTATGGTAGCCCAAGCAGATTAAGATAGGTGATTGCATAGATTTTCTGTCTTAATATCACAAGAAAAGAAATCTACCATCTTTTGCCGGAAGTATAGTATATGTTCTGAAAATCTAACTCCCTCTAAATAGTCTACATTAGTTTACTAGGGCTGCCTTAACTAAGTACCACAAGCTGAGTAGCTTAAAGAAGACAAATTTATGGTCTTCAGTACTGGTGGCTAGAAGTTCAAAATCGAGCTATCAGCAGGTTTGATTCCATCTGAGAGTTTTGATAGAGAATCTATTCCATGCCTCTCCCCTAGTTATTGGTGGTCTGCAGGAAGTCGTTGGCCTTTTTTTCTTTTTTTGGCTTCATCCATTCTCTGCCTTCATCTTCACTTAATGTTCTCTTTATGTGTAAGTCTCTGTGCCCAAATGTGTATGTTTGATATGTGCATTTGTGTTTTTTGAAACTTTTTATTTTGAAAAGTAGCAAAAAATAGTCTAGAGAGCTCTAATGTAATTTTCACTCAAGTTCTTCCAATGATAAATCTTATATAACCTTAGTACAGTTTCTTAGTACAGGAAATTGACAGGAGGTCAATACTATTAAATAAAATTCAGACTTTATTTAGATTTCACTGACTTTTACATGTACTTTTCTTTTTTGGTGTAATAGTTCTATGAAATTTTATCGCATTTGGGGTTGTATAGCCAGCAACACAGTAAGGATACAGAACTCTTTCAGCACACTGAAGACACTCTCTCACCCTTCTCCTTTATGTTAATAATTATACCTTAGCTCCAGCAATCACTGATCTGTTACCCATAATTATAATTTTGTCATTTCAAGAATGTTTTATTAAAGGAATCTTACAGTTCGTAACATGTTGAAATTGGCTTTTTCCTTGAGATTCATCCACATTGCTCTGTTTACTAATAGCTGTTTCTTTTATTGCTCAATAATATTTCATTGTATAGATGAGCCACAATTTAACTTGCTCCAATTTTACATTTAGATCTAGGATCCGTTTGAGTTGATTACATTTCAATATTATTTTTCTGTTTTTAATTTTATTAATTTCTTATCTTTATTATTTCCTTTATGCTTCTTGGTTTGGGTTTATTTATTTATTTAGTTAGTTTATAGAGCTAGGAGCTTAGATTATTGATTTTCATACCATTATTTTCTAATGTAAACATTTATTGTTATAAATTTCTCAGCATTGCATTAGCTGCATCTCACAGATTTCAATATGTTGTATTTTCATTTGCATTCAATTTGGTGTTTTTATTTATTTTTTAATTTTCCATAAGACTTCCCCTTGGACTCAAAAATTATTTAGAAATCTGTCGTTTAATTTCTGGGTGTTTGGAAATTTTCCCATTGTTTTTCTTTTGTTTATTGTTCATTTCATTCCATTATATTCAACTACCATACTCTGTATATTTTCATTTATTTATTTTCTTAGTTTATTTAGGACTCAATATGTTGACTGTTTCAATAGCACTTTTAAAGAATGTGAATTCTATTTTTATTGGATAGCGAGTTCTATAAATTTCACTTAGATCCTGTGGGTTGGTGGTGGTTTTCAGTTTTTCTATATTCTTGCTGATATTTTGTCAAGTGAATTCTAAATGAGGGTTTATGACTTCAACTATAATTGTGTTTATTTTTATTTTTCCTTTCAGATCTATCAGTTTTTGCTTTGTGTACTTTGAAGTTTTCTTGGTGCATACATATTTAGGATTGCTATATTTTCTTGGTGGATTCATATATTTATTTGTAAATGATGTCCCTTTTTTTACTTAGTAAGTTTCTTTGCTCTGAGATCTACTTTGTTAATAATATAGTCATTCATGCTTTCTTTTGATTATTGATTGTGTGGTGCATATCCGTATATCTGTGTATTTTCAGCTTGCCTATATTGTCATATTTGAAGGGAGTTTTTTTTGTCGACAGCATATAGTTGGTTAATTATTGTTTTTGAAATCCACTCTACCAATCTCTTTCTCTTAATTAATGTATTTATGCCATTTTCATTTTATGTAATTAGTGATATATTAGGGCTGCAGTGTGCCATTTTATTTTTCTTTTCTGTTTTCTATTTCTCTGTTTTCTTTTCCTTGTCTTCTGTGGGTTACTTATTTTTTAGACTTCAATTTTGATTTATCTATTTTGTTTTTGCAGATATCACTTTCTGTAGCTCTTTTAGTAGTTGTTTTAGGTACTCGAATATACATAACTTGTTAGAGTCTACTGGTGTTAACATTTTAATGATTACAATGCGTTAGAAGGAGGTAGGGACTTTTGTGACTATAAAGGGTAGCATAAGGGATATTTAGGATGATGGGACATTTCTGCATGCTGATTTTGGTAGTGGTTACACAAATTATATAGACATGACTGATTGTGTTGTCAGGATAACATGAATCCTATAAAAATTTCAAGTAATATAAAATGTACTAATTATAACTAAAAATGCTATCAACCAACTGGTAGTCCTAACATGGCTTATTGGTAAATATTATTTTATCTTGAAATTTTTAAATTATGTTTTAAAATTACATAAACACGTTATATGTAATTGCCATTACATCTTCTCTTTTTACTCACTAATGTAACAAGCCATTCTTGTTCATAAGACATGATTAATATCTTTTAATTATTCAGCTAGAGATTATCTTCATGAATGATCAATCATGCATCATAGAACAATGAGCATGGTATGTATGGCAATAAAACAAACTTTTGAGAAACTGAGTGACTCTCAACTTTCATTTAAGCAATTACATTTCTGTTGAAATTTATAAGAGGGGAGAAATTTTTTCCTTTTCAGCACTATGGTGCTGAAAATTGCTATGTTATATTGCTTAAGCATTATTATGTTCTATGGATGATGAAAATGTTTCGCAGAGAAATGGTTGATAAGTATACTTAACTTATATGGTAAATGTCTTTTCAATAAATGCACTTCCAAAGAAGGAGTATAAAACAATGTATGAGTGATATATGCCTCAGTTTCTTTCCTAAGATCTATTTAGTGTAATTTAGTTTTCTTTGCTTAAAATTTAACATGGGAAAGCACCCATTTTGTAACACTTGAAAGGTATTATCAGATTTAACAATATCATCAGAGGATAACCCAACAGTCATACTTTTCAAAAGGAAAATACCATTACTTTTCATTCAGAATTTATATAATGTGATGACTAAAAAATGTTCAATTAATACAAAGTCTTATGAAGAATAAAATAAATCTCACACTACCATCCCCAGATTTAATTGTTTTTAATGTTTTGATGATTACTCTTCCAGAAATCTTTTTAAAATTATTTTTTCTTCCCTCTCTCCTTCCCTTCCTTCCTTTCATTTATTTTTCCCTTTCTTTATCCCTTTCTTCTTCCCTTTTCCTCTCTTCTTCTCTTTCTATCTGAATGTAGACATTTATATATACATATAGTTATACATATATATTTTGGGTTGTTAAAATAGAACTCTTTCTACCTCATTTTTGTCCAATGCTATAGAGACTACATCCCACCAATACAGTGAATTGGTGAATAATAAAACTCTTTCCTAGGGAAAGCAAAGAGTTAGGTTCCTGTGAGCTTTTGGTCACAACATTTTCATCAACCAATCAATACACAAACCTGTTTCGTGTTTTATGTCTGTTTCTGTTTTAAAATGCCTTGTTTAATATATATTGTTGACTCATTAACATTGAACTCACAATGAACAGCATTATAACTTATACCTGAACAAAACTTATCTAGAACACAGATTTTTCTCCATAAGGCATATCACAGACTACTTGCACTTAGGAACACTATACAACAATCCAGCATTATGCTTGGGGGCCATTTTAAATAGAAAAATCACCATGAAAAAACACACACATATGAAAAAAATAGCATAAAATAGACCATGCAAAGGACAATTGTTTACAGTATGAGAGCTGAAACAAGAAGGCAGAGTTTCACTTTATTTGGCCTTAGCTGGGAGTGCGCATGTCAGATGAATCAAAATTTTTTCCGCACTGTACATGACCACAAATGATCACAAAATGCCGCAAGTATTGATTTTGGAGAAATGTTAGTAAACAGGTGAATTTGCAAATACAGAATCTACAGATGATGAAGACCAACTTTGTATTCCTTGAGATGAGGCTGAGTGCTAAGGGCAGTCATGCAATGATGATTATGGCATCTTCATAGCACTTGCTTGGCTCTCAGTTTTGATTAGCCCACCATCCTACCACAGAGTTGGCAGGAGCCATTGAGGTCGCATGTTTGAATCTCTAGAATGAAGAAAGAATAGAATTTATCTGAAACTCTCTATAGAATCCTTAATTATGGTATTCCACTGACCCAGAGCCCAGTAATTCATGAGGAAGTACAGCTTATTTGTCAAATAAATTATGGAAATGAAAGTTAATCAGTAATTCATATTCATTTAAAAAAGAAAAGCAATAAATCAAATAGTTCTGTGCCAGTCATTACAATGATAATATCCCTTAATATCACAACATCTCTGTGACACATTATTCTTTTCTTATTTTGCCAAAGATGAACTCAAGGCTCAAAGTAGTCAATTTGCCCATGGTTTCATAGATAAAAAACATCATTGAAAATGGGCAGTGCAGCCATATATGTCAAATTGTAAAATTCATGATTTTTACTGCCCTTTGCCACAAACTTATTTCAATTTCTTTGCTTCAACAAAGAACTTTTTGCTAACTATAGTTGCAAGGAATTGTACTACTTCCTGACATTATAGCTTACCCTAGCAGCTTTGAAAAATATTAGATAAGGCAGCTGTTCATCCTCAAAAGCTCCTTTTCTGAACTCCCTTCTATTGGAAGATACCTTAAGGGAATATGTCTTTACCAGTAAATGGAAAAATATTAAATCATATGTGCATTAGACAATAAAACAGTTTTGAAATAACTAAGCACAGCTATTTCTTCTTTATCTCTGCACTATCTACCAGGCACCATCTTTCAATTAGTTCAAATATAAGGAATTACTCTGAGCATGTCTTTAGCTATCTTCTCTTTTCTGCCCTCTGTGTGTGTGCGTGTGTGTGTGCGTGTGTGTGTGTGTGTGTGTGTATCCTAAAGTAGAAGGAGAAAGAACAAAGCTAATGGTCATGCTTTTGTGTTTGTCAGTGTGAAATTGGTAATTTTCTTTTTTCAATTAGAATTTATTTCTTTTATAAACACTAACTTCATGTTCTTTAAATCTAGGAATTATTACTATTCATTTGCAATAAATACACAATTTTTAAGTTATTTGAAATAGTTTCAAACTTACAAAAAATTTGCAAGTACCACACAAAGGATTTTTTTCTGTACCACTTGAGAATAGATTGGCAATCAGATGCTCTACAAACAAAAAACATTCTTATATATAACCACAATACAACCATCAAAATCAGAAATTGTTATCGATACATTATTTTCATTTTATCATCAAACCCTTTTGAAGTTTCGCCAGTTGTCACGATAGTGTCCTTTTTGGCAAAGGATTCAGTTTAAAATCACCCATTGAATTTAGTTTCTATATCTCTATAGTATCCTTGAGTTTGAAGCAGTCTCTGAGGCTTTCCTTGACTTTCATGACCTTGACATTTTGAAGATCATAGGTTGGCAATTTTGTAAAATGTTTATTTACTTAGGTTTGTCTCATGTTTTCTCTTGATTAGATTCCACAGGAATATCACGGAAGTGATGCTTGGTCTTCTTACTGCATACTGTTAGGTAGCATTCAATATTAATTTGTAACATTATGGTGATGTTAATTTTGATCATCCAATCTCGGTGGTATCAGGAAGTTTTCTCCACTATAAAGTTAATGTTTCCCTCGTATTCAATAAGTATTTGTGGGAGAGCTTAAATACCTTGCCAATATGCTATTTCTTATTGAACTTTCAAATAAAGTAATTTTAAAATTGATATCCATTTTGGATTAAGGTTTTTCTATTTTGTTCACTGTGGGTTACAATAAATGCTACAATTATTTATACAGGCGCTCAAAGTGTCCTAAATTTAAGCAGTGCTGACCCTGCAATCTGGCCTGTGCATCCTATATCAAGTCTCAATTATTCTTTGAACATTTTTTTCTCTGAACAAGTCATTCTAGTTTCATATGGAAAATTTTCTTTCACCAGCCTCGGAATCAGCCATTTATCCCAAGAATCCTGGTTTCTTTAGCATTTAAATATTAAAATCTGTGCACTAGACGTTATCATTGCTCTGTGACTGTCACTGCTTCTGTCCCTTTTCAGTGGAAAGAACTAAGGAATATTCCTTATACAGTTATAGTAAAGATGAATATAAGAGTGCATAACCTAGAATCCTATTTCTCTTCTCCCTTGATATGCTAGCACATGCCCTTTACTTGGCTCATTTTCTTCCCCAAGTATTTCTTTTCTGTTTCAGTATTATCTGTCCTGCTGTCAATTTCTTTTTGCCCTTGCCTAGCTGGCTGGCATAGTTTTAGGCTTGTGCATTAAAACCCTGATTTCAAATGCAAGTCCTAAAAGCTTATTCTTTCCTGGAATAGAGATAAAAGTTATCAAAGAAGAGGTCACAGAGGCCAGTCCCCATTACCAAAAAAAAAAAAAAAAAAAAAAAAAAAAAAAAAAAAAGTAAATAAGGTAAATAGGCCATTTGAAATTCTGGCAAAGCAGAACACAGAAGCCTCAGCCAGGTTGGTCAGTTGCCATTCAACTCCAGCAAATTTTGGATACAGGAGAATACTTGCCTAATATTGCCACATTTGCCTCTCAGTTTTCAAGAGACTTTTGAAATTGTTAGTCTATCAATTTTAAATGTTGGCAACCAATTATCTTATTTGACTTGTTTGACATTTTACAGTAACAAGGCTCAGGGAATATTTATAGTTGAGTGGGTTTAAGTTCTCAGAAAAATAGCTGCTGTTTTTATTTCTTTTTGCTTACGAACCACTGTATGTCATACCTGAACCAAACATCCCCATTTATCTACTCAAGAGACATTAATTCAGTTCTTATTGTGTGTGAGTCACAATGCTAGATGGTGCAGTGGGTAAACAGATAAAAATGCTATATTCATCTCCTCGAGATATTATAACATTGTTAGGGGAAGGATCAGCATATATAAGCATACATGCTTATATATGTGTCTATATGAAAAAAATAGAAGGAATAAAGCCCTTACAATATACAAAAACATATAGCAATAATGATACATCAGAGAACTATGACATTTTACATTAAAGAGCCTATTTTATCTTAAAGAGATTGAGCTGAAAAGAAAAAAATTAAGTTTCATGAGCATAGTAATTAAGCTGATTTCTTAACCCTTTAATAAAACGGAGATTGAAGAAAAGAGGTCAATCAGTATGTGCAAAACATGGAGGAGAGAAGGAGGGAATTTAGAGAGGTTCTGCAAGATAAAGCCATTTGTAATGAATCTGAAAGTATATAAATCATCATGAAGACCATTTATAGTCAAATCCATTTGATCTGACACAGCAGGGACCAAACAGGGAAGTACTAGGGAAGTAGTAATAAATGTACGAAGAATAGGATAATGAGAGAGATTATTTACAAGTACAATTGATTGTCCTTTTGATTGAACAGCAGCTGAAAGAACTAAAGAAGATACACAAGATAAGTTAAACATGACTCCAAAATTTTGGTTCTAAGTGATAACCTTAACACAACCAGGGTGATGAAAAGGAAATGCTAATTTGTGAGGGGCAAGGTGGTTCATTCATATTTAAGCAAATCTGCAATGCGGTTATAAATAATTCATTCATCTGTTTTTCAGAAAGTCATTAAGTAACTACTATGTGCAAAGTGCTGGACCTGGGCAATGGGTAATACAAGAAGCCAAATAATAGGTCTCATCCAAGGAAATTGCAGTGTGTGAATATGATAATAGAGATATAATTAGGACACCGTTGAAGCCCTGGGAATGGGCAGGCAGATTACAGGAAGAGAAGAAGCCTGGGGAGTCCCCTAGTGAGGCCACTTTTGGAGTTCTTACATCCGAGTCTGGATTGAAGGTGTTATTTGCTCAACTCAGGGTTTTGCCTTTATTCTGAAGGCAAAAATTATTTTTGAAATCACTGAAGTAATTCAATCTGACAGAGAAAAAATCAGATTTATATCTTCGTAAGACATATCTGGGTATGCTATACATAATTGATTGTGGGTGCAGGATATTATTTGTTAATCCAAGATTCAATGGCTCATAAAATAGAATATTTGCTTCTTACCGTATATGTATTGTTATCATACATTCATTCAATAAGCAAACAAGTGTATAAATAAATGTCTATTAGTTATGCAACCACTATGAATTGAACATACATTTAGTACAAAATAATAAGGGAATGGAGTAAAGGTTTAGGACTCTGATCCATGAGAGGCCTCTGAGAGGGTAACATATATGTTTAGATCTGAAAGATAAAAAGGAGCTAGCCATGTAAAAAGAGGAGTGTATTCTAAGAAGTAGAAATAGCATATGCAAAGATTCTCAGGTTTATGGTATAATATTGATGCTATATTTTGAAAACATTGTAATTTTGTAGATAAAGCCACTTTCCCCAAACCAGCCTTATCTATGATGACCTTGGAAGCTTGCACAGCTCACCTGTAGACCTTGAAGACTTCGCAATTTTGGAGCAATGACCATCCTCTTTTTCCTTTTCTATTTTCCCTATCTGATCCCAAATTTAACTGCAGTAAGGCATTTTTCAAATTTCCCAGCTTCCTGACAACCTCTAAGCAATAGGAGACAAGCCATTTTCACTTTGAGGTAGGAGCATTTAATCTTTTTATCCTAGATCTTAATGTTAATGAAATAAATTCTAGAGACTCATCAACAGAAGAAAAACAAAAGCACATATACACAAACACTAATTTCACAAATAGTTTCCAGGGATTTATTGAAACCTATACATGAGAACCTCAATGACATGTTAAATCTCTAACATTAAGAGTCCTACTGTTAATGACTGTGAGGACATAGTATCAAAATGACATGCTTGCATGATGTCAGAACATGGGCTATTTTAAACATACCTTATATATTTTATTTTAATGAGTTTCTACTTTTAAGTCAAGGAATTAAATTCCTAATTGCATATTATTACATAGACATGTTTCATGTAACAAGTATTCTATCAAAATAACCTCAGCTAAATTTATAGTGATGGCAAGCCAACTTCAGTGAATTGTAGACCTATAAAGTTATATTAGATTTCCAGTAGGTACTCTTGTGAAGTAAAATACCTTTCACATTCCTGTTATTTAGTTCACTTGTATTAAAATTAAATAACATCAAAAATATAACTCACATATAAAACACTTTTGAAATGAGATTAAAATTTTTGTTCAATATGTGTTCAGATAGCATGGCATAAAAGGAGAAAAGCTGTGGTATAATTAAATAAGTCCATATAAGAATCAATATAAGATCTGTCACTCTATAATTAATATCCAGTGGTTTCTGTAAGTTTCAATTATTCTTCTGATGTAAAATAGAGATATTAAATAAAAAATTATGTGACTAATCATTAGTAGGTGTTATGGATTACATTGTATCCCCCATGTCCATCTCTGAAATGCACACGTTCAAGCCTTAATGTACAATGCCTAGAATGTGGTATTTGGAGATAAGGTCTTTAAAGAGATAATTTAAAATGAGTCCAATGGGGTGGGCCCTAATCCAATCTTACTAGTGTCTTAATAAAAAGAGGAGATTAGAACACACAGACAGACACCAAGGAGGCATACACACAAGCATGCACACAAGAAAAGACTATAAGGACACAGCAAAATGACAACCATCTGCTAGCCAAAGAGAGAGGCATCAGAAGGAATCAAACCTGCTGACACCTCGATCTTGGATTTCTAGCCTCCAGAAGTATAAGAAAATAAATTTCTGTTGTTTAAGTCACCTTGTTTGTAGCATTTTCTTATAGTAACTCTAGCAAACTAATACTCTGAGATTCTAAAATAATTTTTACTACAAAAAACATTGCAAACAAAAAGTGTGTGTTTTCTACAAAATGCATAGATTCTTACCACATTATTAAAAATAATTTAGGGTTCCATATTTAGTTGTTAGAATTTCATATTTTGGCTTATTTCTATAATAATTGCTTCTCTTTACATTGATTCTGTTTCACTGAATAGTTTTCAAAAGTTTCTGTCAAGTAAAACTATATTAAGTGAAGTAATATCAAAGTACTGCATAAATATAAAAGGCATGAAAGGAAGATTACTATTTTGTCAATAAATGTTATGAATAATGTATTTGTAAGATATGTTATTTTGCAAAGTCAGACTTTGATTAAATATAGAGCTCATTAAGCAAATTACACAAATTAGCAAAGTCAGTAGATAATTTTATTGATAAATTATAAATTTATTGGTTAAATTTTACTGGTAAATTATACAAATGAGCAAAGTCAATAGATAAATTTATTTTTAATGTTATATACATTACCTCATAAATCTGTAGTGTATGCAACATTGTCTACAATCTAGAATATGATTAAGATAAGTCTGTGAAATATGTAATGTGAGCAATAAAATATGCAAAATCAAGAGCTAAAGTATTTAGCTTAGTCAGTAAAACTTGGCAAGCATGAAAATTAAACAATTTACTGAAACAGCAAAATATGCAAAAAAGAGCAAGCAATCTTATTTATTAAACTGTAGTACTGGATCATCAATAGATAGTTTTAGATGATTTGGCTTAAAAAACAAGCTGTTTGAATGATCTATGCTGCTCCCTCAGCAAATTATGTGCCTCAATCATTGAGCTATATGAAAAATTAATTGTCTAACTATGGGTTTTTACGACTGCAAGAAAGGAAATTCATTGAGATTCTAAAAAGTTTATGTGCATAATTTTGAAATCTTGCTATGGCATCTTAGAGGTTTTTGCAGCTTATTTCTATTAAATGCCTTCGCATCATTTCTTTTTTTTTTTTCTTTTTTTGGAAAATGTTGACTGATAGATCATGATTAGATACAAAATTAAAAGCTTAAATAAAGTAGTAATAAATAGTTTCTTTGAGGATTACACATATAATTATGACCTAGTAATTGGTGCCAAACTATCCATTCCATTACATAAAACTGGACAGAAAACATAAAGCAACTGTTTTCGGAAACTGGATGATGGTGTAAGACTCATATCACTGAAAATATGAAATTCATTCAGTAAGGCCCATGATATCTAGCTCTAAGAACAGGAAAAACTTCCCAACCACAGAATGGCAGACTAGAATTTAAGAGCACCGTGGTCCCCCTGGGCCGAGGAGGCAGAGGTCAGAGTTCAAGTCAGCTGGAGAAAAAGTGCTGAGAGGAGACCCTATATTCTGTGTATGGTTCCCCATGAGAAATTGGGTGAGCACTGTGCTCTGTGTATGCAGGATAAGACAATAGGAAGCTTACAACTGAATACATGCTGTGGAGCTAAGAAGTGAGCAGAATACTGCTAAGGATCAAGTAGTCCTGGAGACATTAAGGTTCTGTCAAGTAAGAGTGGGGAGTCCATATTCATGCTGCATTACCATCCCTGCAAATATCTGATATACTGTAACAGAAAAGGTGGGTCCTGGAAATACTAACCATGTTCTAGAATAAGACTTATTCTACACTACCCAAAAGAAAGCCTAGAACTTACCTTAACAAGACAGGTAGATATTTGAAGGTGAGTACTGACAACTTGTAGGACTCCGGGAAACATCTTGGACTTTCCACAAATCTATCCAACAAAGCATAATACCAAGTTTACACAAGTTTGTTGAACAAAAGTCAGAACTTTTTTAGAGGAGACAACATAATATAGATTCCTTATAATGTATCGTTAACAATGTCTAGCACCATTAAATATTATTAGACAGGGAAAGAAACCGAAAAATGGGAACTTCAGGTTTTTTCTAAAAAAAAAGAAAAAAGGCACAGAAGAGTAAATTAAAAAAAAAAAAAAAAACTAAGAGAAGGCCCAGGTTTGGAATTTAGCATAAAGATAAAATAAATCAAATACTATAAATATGTACATAAAATAAAAGGAAATGATTTTATAAAATTAAAGAAAAAATTTCAAAAGAATCTCAACAGAGAAATGGCAGTCATAAAATTCAATAATTAAAATAAAAAAAATCATTAATTGATCTTAACAGCAGTTTTGATATGGCAGAAGAAAAGTTCAGTCAACTCTGCCTACAGAAGAATGGATGATAATAAGATTTGGATGGGAAATTGCAGTCACTTTGAGATCAGATTAGAAGGTTTATTCTGTTCAGTGTGATAAAGTGTTGGAAGTAAGGCTGAAGAAATATGTTCACACACACATACACACACACACACATACACACAAGATTTGGGAGACTTATAAAAAGAATAGAGGTGATGAAGTAATTTTGAAGGAGGAAATTTTATTTTCTTTGAAGCAATTATGAATAGTATTGAGTCTTTGATTTGACTCTCAGCTTGACTTATTGGTGTATAGGAATGCTACTGATCTGTGTACATTGATTTTGTAACCTGAGACTGCTGAATTGATTTATCAATTCTAGGAACCTCTTAGTGGAACCTTTTCAAACAAGACAGACAAATGGCCAATAGCATATGAAAAAAATGTTCAACATCACTAACTATCAGGGAAATGGAAATTAAAACTACAATGAGATATCACCTTACCCACTCAGAATGGCCTTTATTAAAAAGCCCAAAGACAATAGATGCTGGTGTAGATGTAGAGAGAAAGGACTGCTTATGCACTGTTAGTGGGACTGCAAATTAGTACATCCTCTATGGAAAATGGTATGGAGATCCCTCAAAGAACTAAAAGTAAACCTACCATTTGATCCATCAATCCCCTACTGGGTATCTACCCAAAGGAAAGGAAGTCATTTTATCAAAAAGACACCTGCACTTGAATGTTTATTGCAGGACAATTCACAATTGCAAAGATGTGGACTCAACCCAAGTGCCTATCAATTCTTGAGTAGATGAACCAAATGTGTCATATGTATACCATGGAGTACTACTCAGCAAAAAACAGGATGAATGAATGCCTTTTGCAACAATTTAGATGGAACTAGAGACCATTATTCTAAGTGAAGTATCTAAAGAATGGAAGAATAAACACCACATGTACTCGCTATTAAATTGGAACTAACTGATGAGCACACATGTGCACAGAGGGAAGCAAAACTCAACAGAAATCAACCAGAGGGTAGGGGGAATGGGGGAAGGGCAAAACCCTATCTAACAGGCACAATGAACAATATCTCGGTGACTGTCTCTCCTTTTACCATGACTCAGACATTATAAAAGTGATTCATGTAACTAAAATTATTTGTACCCTGGAATACTTTGAAATGAAAAAAAAAAAAAAAACAACTCAAAAATTTAAAATTAAAAAAAAAGAAAGGCAACCTTTGAGATGATTTCTCTTCTGATGCTCATTTCATCCATGCTTTACCCATCTATTCAGCTTCTTTACCTTGCCCATTTGCTTCAAATGGTCCAATACTCTTGGGATAGTAACGTCAAACCTTGCTGCTAATTCATGCATAAGTTGAGATAGATTTGCCTCCACTACAGCTTTCAGCTCATCATTATCCACGTTGGTCTCAGGTCACCCACATGGCTCATTTTCAAGATTAAATTCTTCAGAATGGAACTTCTCAAACCATGGATGTACTGTGTGATCATTAGCCACATCCTTCCTGAACACTTCGCGGATATTTGAGCTGTCTGCATTGCATTGAAGTCCTGGAACCACCCCCCACAGATATCCAGGAAGGATTGTATTGAAGGAGGACAAAGTTGGAGGACTGACACCACTAGACCTCATGACTTTGAATAAAGCTGCATTAAACATGACAGTGTGGTGTTAGCAGAAGACTAGACAAATAGATCAATGGAACAGAATAGACTCCCCCAAAATGGACCCATATAACTATAGTCAACTTATCTTTAATTAAGTAACAAAGACAATGTAATTGAACAAAGATAGTCTTTTAAACAAATGGTGCCAGAACATGCAAAAAAAAAAAAAAAGAATGATTCTAGACAAAGATCTTATACCCTTCAGAAAAATTAAAACAAACCATAGATCTAAATTTAAAATGCAAAACTATGCAACAAGTAGAAGCCAATATAGGAAAAGATACATCCCCTTGTGTATGGCAATGATGTTTTAGATACAACACCAAAGGAATAATTTATAATCTGTATTTTATTGAAATAATAAAAAAAAAAACTTTAGCTCTGTGAAAAGCAGTGACAAGAGAATGAGACACAAGTCACAGTCTGGGAGAAAATATTCATGAAAGACACACCTGCAAAAGGACTTTTATCCAAAATATACAAAAAACTCTTAAAACTTAAGAAAATGAAAGACCCAATTAAAAAATGAGCAAAAGACCTGAACAGACACCTCACTAAAGAAGATATATAGATGGCAAATAAGTATATGAAAAGATGCCCCACATCATATGTTATCAGAAAATGCAAACTAAAGCAACAGTGAGGTACTATGACACATCTATTAGGATGTCCAAAATCCAGAATGCTGCTAAATTTTTGAAAGGGTGTAGGGCAACAGGAACTCTCATAGCTGGTGGGAATGCAAAATGGATAGCCACTTTGGAGGACAGTTGGCAGTTTCTTACAAAACTTAACATAGTCTTAAAATACAATCCAGCAATCATACTCTTTGGTATTTATACAAAGGAGGTAAAAACTTATGTTCATGCAAAAACCTGCAAATAGATGTTTATAGCAGCTTTATTCATAATTGCCCAAACTTGGAAACAACCAGGATGTCCTTCAGCGGGTGAATTGATGATCTGTGATATAGCTAGACAATGAAATAAGTTTTAGTGCTAAGAAGTAATGTGCTATCAAGCTATGAAAAGATATAAAGGGATCTTAATTGTATGTTGCTAAGTGAAAGAAGCCAATCTTAAAGGTACACGCTGCGTGATTACAAGGGTATGACATTCTAATAAAGGCAAAATTACAAAGACAATAGCAAAAACATCAGTAGTTGCCAGGGGTGGAGGGGGAGGGTATGGGATGACTGGGTGGAGCATAGAGGATTTTTAGGGCAGGAAAAGTACTCTGTATGATACTTTTACAGTGGATACATGTCATTATACATTTATTCAAATTGGTAACATGTACAACACTAAGAGTGAAGCCTAATGTAAAATATGGACTCTGGGTGATCATAGTGTGTCAATGTAGGTCTCTCAGTTATAACAAATGTACCACTCTGGTGGGGGTGCTGATAATGGAAGAGGTTGCATATTTGTGGGGGTAAGGAGTATATGGGAAATCTCTACACCTTTCTTGTAATATTGCTGTCAAACTAAAACTTCTCTAAAAAATTGTCTTAAAAGAATACAAACATCAGTACTATTTTATTAGTATTTCTCAAGACACTTTGCATCAAAAATTACTTGAAGAGCTTGAAAAAACTATAGGTATTCCTACCTTACTCAAACTAAATGAGTCATCATTTCTGGTGGTGGATATTGAGAAAATATTTTGAAAGCATGGCTTCAAATTATTTTCATGTAGGAGCAGTCGCTGATACATACAATGGAATACAATGTGGGCATCAAAGTTCATAGCAGAATAATTGATGACACAAAATACCTAAATGCTGTTAAGCAAAAGAGCAGTATTATATGCATCATAATATAATTTTGTTACATATTAGAAACACACACACACACAGAAACACACGTGATTTCACATAGTAGTTTTTATAACACTAAGTACAGCAACACATTTAAATAACTACTATGATTGCAAATTAAGATATAATGAATAATATTTAACAATTTAGACTGAGAGACCTATGATAATATGCAGGTGCTTCTTTTTTCCTTGTTTTAATTGGAAAGATTTAATTGCAAGAAAGAGGTATTTTAAATTGCCTTCCAATCATGGCTATATTTTGGTATTGTAGACAGCAGCAGAACCACACATCCTAAAAACAGAAGTCTGAATCACAATTTCATTGACCTGAAAGATCAGACTTTGCATGACATATTGGTAACACTTGTTATTTAGTGCTTGCTAAACTAGCAGAATTACTGCAAATTTCTTAAAACTCTACTTTCTCATCCTTCAGCCTATTTACCTGTGCAGAAAGGCCTCATGCATACAAAGTTATTGAGCTGAGACTCAAAATAAAGGAAATTTAATAGGAGGTAGAAAAGAGAATTCAGATTAAAACGCCGTGATGAAGAAAATAACTCTCAAAACTCCTGATCAGCAATTAGCTGAAAACCATTTTCATTTATGCTTTGAAATATGACTGTGACATTAAGGAGGCAATTTATTGTAAAGTGTTACTATATAAACTCGTTTATAAAAATGTTTGGCAAATACAGACTTCCCGTTTAATATTTTAATCAACATAATTTGGTCTACGGAAAATGTGTATAATTTCAAAAAAGTAGTATTCAGCAAAATAATTATATTTGGGGTGAGTAAAAACTAAAATCCACTTCCAAATCTGAGGAGCCTCAGGATCCTTGTTACGAGCCTCTCTGTCCTCCTCGTAGAAGTATTGTACCCCTGGAGACTAATGAGGACAATTAAGAACCGATTCTATAATTTACTCTGGGAAGCAATTGCATAATAAGTTTTACTGTTGTTTAGTTTTATTTACATTTCTTTTGTTTACAGACATCTTTATGAGGATATGATTAAATGAAATTTTCTTATATAGAGAAAACTGTGTTATTGTCTACCCAAGGATATTCGTTAATAATAGTCTCACATTATAACTTGAAAAATATTGACAAACTTAGTTTATGGATTTGGAAAACAAAACAAAATACTTAGTGGACCCATGTGCCCTGAAAAAATATTAGGGCTATGAGAACATTCCCTAATCCACTTCCATCTGCAATTTCTGTACAGAATCAAAAAATAAGGGTGGATCATTGATGTCTGCTTTGCGGGTCTTTAAAATTTTAAGCCAGAAATTTTTGTTACGAGATATTTGGGCATATTACCAATGCCTATGCAACAGCAATTGCTAAATAAATGAGGCTGATGGTATTGCTGAGACGGGCTTGAAGTGAGTTTAAAAGTAGATAGAACAGAGGTTGAATCTGAATTTGAAATTTTGGCTGTTTAACCTTAGATAAAGCTACTTGACTTCTCCAGATATCATTGTATGTCTTTGAAAAGCCCAAAAAGAATGAAACAAAACATGGGGTAGAAATCACTTAGATTAGATGGCATAGCTCTTTGTGATTATGAGTGGTAATGTAAGGGTCCTAAAAAATTGTTTTGCTCAGAATTGGGTTTTAATAAATAAATGTTATATCTCGGAGTGATATTGTGGAAGGAGGGCTTTTTATTTCAATTCTAACACTGATGTGATCTTGCATAAAAGTCACTTAACCTCTTGGGGGCTTCATTCTCTCACATTAAAGAGGAGAAAAAAATACATAAACTTTGTGATCTTAGATATATAATTTTGACACTCTCAATTGAAATTTCCTTAAGCTTAAAATGAAAATGGTTTTATTAAGTTCAGTATATATTTGGTAGATTCAAATTCAAAATTATTGATATATAATTATAATTTAAATTATATGTTTATATTTTAAATTGCATTTGAATATCACAATATATATTGAATATATTTGCAGCATTTGACTCAAAAATATGTAAGTGATTAATAGATTTTCCCCTCTTTCTCTTTCCATGTTAATTGTGATTTCCACAATGGGCACCAATATCTTTTGGTGTAAGGGATCTGATGATGTACGTTCTTTTGTGTCAGGTTTCAGGAAAGAAAGTTATGCTGAATTTTAAGAAATCTCCCAAAGTTGTTTCGGTCTCCTGTAATTTCAATAAAAACATGTCATGAAAAATATATAAATTCTTCTGCAAGTATTTGTATGCCTGAGAACATACCCTTAGATAACATTGAAATGGATGGATTTTTTTTTTTTTTTTTTTTTTTTTTTTTGAGACAGAGTCTCACTCTCTTGCCTGGGGCAAGTGCCGTGGCGTCAGCCTAGCTCACAGCAACCTCAAACTCCTGGGCTCGAGCAATCCTACTGTCTCAGTCTCCCGAGTAGCTGGGACTACAGGCATGTGCCACCATGCCCGGCTAATTTTTTTCTCTATATATTTTTAGCTGTCCAGTTAATTTTCTTTCTATTTTTGGTAGAGACGGGGTCTCGCTCTTGCTCAGGCTGGTCTCGAACTCCTGAGCTCAGAACGATCCGCCCGCCTCGGCCTCCCAGAGTGCTAGGATTACAGGCGT